>CAJNDT010000008.1:37928-47928 GCA_905221615.1 Symbiodinium sp. CCMP2592
GTGGGCGAATGCCAAGCCGTTGGAAGACCGCCTCACCAGGGTCATCGAATGTGCCGACAGGGATGATGCGAGAATGGCTGCAGAGTCAAAGAAGCAGGCCCAGTGTTCTGGTGAAGGTGCAGTGTCGGAGGCGAAGGCCGAGGGTCACGATGATATTATTATGACGACACCTCGCCCACAGTCTGGCGATGTGCAGATGTCATGCTCGGACTCGCAGACTCAGAGTCAGACTCAGAGTGATGTCGAGGTGTCCTGCTCTGTTTCACAGTTTCAGAGTCAGAAGGTCGCAGGGTTCCTTGAACGAAAGAACGCCTTCATCATCCAGTGTTAGTCGTGTCACTTGGAGCCCGAGCTGCTTTTGGGATCCACCGGGGATGTGGAACCTGTGTGGCAGTGGCAGTGTCAATCCAACTTTAATTAATAAGAATGCCCGTGCGTTCAGTGTCACTAGACACGGATGCATGCTGCTGAGCGTCAAGAGCTGCAGCGCCATTCAAAAAAGATGAGTCAGAACACTGCCAAGCACTGACTGTGCAGCTGTCAGTTGCCAGGTTTCCATGGTCCGATCATTGCCATTGCTGTCCGAGGCTCAGCAGTTGAGGTGGTTGCTAAAGCAGTTGTCACTGGTTGGTCTGTCAAGATGAAATGCCAGTGGTCACTGCGGCTTCTTGGCTCCAGTCTGTCAGTGTCATTGCCGTCCGTGTCCCTTTCTGATCCCTTGTTGTCAGGTGCAGAGTCATGGCGACCTTCTACGCCTGTCTTTCCAAGAGAGACTTTGTCCCCACTGCGGCGGACTTCAGTGTCAAGAAAGGGACGGTTTTCCACCAGAGTGAGCTGGCTGCTTTCTACGTGCCCTGTCAGAGTTTACAGGGTTTGCTATCAGCAGGGTTAAATGTCTTGAGCATCCTGCAGCAACGACAGACACACAGGTAAGTACTTCAGGTTCAACTTAGGAGTTGTCAGAAGGCAACTCGCTGAAACTAAGACCAGTGTAATAATTCAAAATAATAGCTACCATAGTAGCTAATTGTTGTTACTGTTGTTATTTGTGTATGCACAAAAAAGCAATACTATAAATCAGAGTCAACTTCACCAAACAGAAGGTAGTAACTTCCTCAACCTTCCGAAAATATCAAACCCGGAGGACAGCCTGTCAGTGTCAGCGAGACGCTTGGGATTCTCAACGTCGATGTGTCACGAGCAAACCTTAGAGTCAGTAACCCCCCGTGCTCTGCAGACATTTCGCGATTCCAGAGTCATGTTGTCCATCACACTGGGGGTGGAGGCCCAGAGGGCTTTCTGTGATGGCATCTTGACTCCATCGGGGGGTGGCAGCGTCACTTGCAACCGTGCCCTGACCGTTCTTGCGGGGGGCCCGGAGCAGCAGACGAAGCTCAGTGTCATGAGCTGTCACTTGACTCGGTTTGGGAGTGTTCCATTTGTGTTCAGTTCGATGTGCTGCTACTGCAGCAGTGTCATCCTCGAGAAGTTTCTAAACATGTCTCTTTTTGAAAGACTGTAGTTTATACTGGACCTGACTTACCAATCAACAACATTCCTGTACCATTCATCCTCAGTGTCATCTCTGAGTGACACCCTGAGGTATCTTCTCCAGCGTCAAGTTTGCAAGGAACGTCACAGGAGCATGTCAAGTGGTTTCGGAGCACTCCATCAGGCAAAGTGTCATGGACAAGAACGACGTTTCCTTCACCTACTACTGTGTGATGATAAAGGAGTGTCAAAATGGCCTCCACAGTCGTCAGACTTTTTCACAATGTTCAACTTCATGAAGACAAACACCAAGAGTCACGAACAGACCTACTGTGTGGAGGGTCATGACAACATCGTCTTGTTCGAATCAGTGTCAGATGCTGGCATGGCCTGGCGACCCCAGACCAAAGGTGTTCTCGGTTGCAATTGTTGTATTGCAAAGTTGTCATGGCCATCCGAAGTCTTGCTCCACCACTCCAGTCGTCAGCTGAGCCTGGATGTGGTTCCGCAGACGTCATGCTTTGTGGGCTATTCTGTCCTCACGGGCCAGAGTCAAGCTGTGAATGCTCTCCTCGACCATGCCACGGAGGTCAAGTCACAGTTTGTGAGGGTCAGGCTCACGTCCGAGGAATTCTTGGATCTCCGCCCCATCCTGTCGAAGAGTCAGGAAAACAGGCCAGGTATCATAATTACTATTAAGTCCACGAGTGTCTAGTTTAGTAAAGATGGTGAACAGTAATAGTCGTTTTTTGCTAGCAGCAAACAAGTCGGCTAAGAACAATAACTGGCCATAATAAATATTCTAGACATTGAATTGTCATATATTATTACATATTTTTAAAGTACTTTTGTCAAACAGAATATTGAGTACAATATAGTCTTATTTATTATGAATAAGCAACACTTATCAGAATTTAACATGCCAACTTTTAAGTTTTACAATAATTATCACAATGTTTACAATATTGTATATATATATATATATATATATATGTCAGTTCGTGGTTTTCAATGAGGTCGTTTACATTCAGTTGCATTCGGTTGTCTTTGTATAACATGATAGGTCAAATTGCACCTTGCAGTCGTGTTGATGTCTGTTTTATTTTGAACATCCTAACATCTTTCTGCCCTCATCCTGGGCAGGAAGCGAGCGCTGGTCATGGAGACCCAGTCAGTGGTCAAACGATCGCTCGCAAAGACGGACCCAGATCTTGCCAAGGAAATCAGTGTCACTGTCAGCACCAAGGATAGGGTCGGAGAGTCAAAGACTCCCCCGGCCACGCTTTTTGCTTCTGACATGGAAGACACAGCTGTCATTGCGTCTGGTGAAGACCAGTGAGTGTCAGTCAGTGTCATCGTGTCGATTTTAGAGTCACGTGCTGGAATTTTGTTTCAGGTACCAGCAGGGCAGGACCCAGTGTCACATCGTCATTGACATTGTCGAATAGTATGATTCAGTGTCAAACGGGGTCCGCTATTCTTTGCAAAACGCCAGAGTCAATCAGCTTGCCGTCAAAGTCAGCGTCATTCGGCAATTGAAAAGAAACTGCAGGTGTCAGTGCCTGCTTCCGCCATGTGCTTTTGTTTTTAACTGTCTGTCATTGCCTGCCCTTCTCAGGCCCACCTTTTGGAGATCAGTGTCAACTTGAAGCAGGCTTGGACGGGGTTTGCATTGGGTGCGTTATGGTACTGGCCACACAGAATGAGTGTCAAACGCTTCCATTGTGTCAGGCCTACCAGCTGGAAATCAGTGTCAACTTGGAGCAGGCATGGAGGGGTGCGTCTTGGGTGCGTTATTGTACTGGCCACACAGAATGAGTGTCACATGCTTCCATTATGTCAGGCCTATCAGGTGGAAATCAGTGTCAACTTTGAGCAGGCATGGAGGGGTGCGTCTTGGGTGCGTTATTGTACTGGCCACACAGAATGAGTGTCAAATGTTTCCACTATGTCAGGCCTACCAGCTGGAAATCAGTGTCAACTTGGAGCAGGCATGGAGGGGTGCGAACTGGGTGCGTTATTGTACTGGCCACACAGAATGAGTGTCACACGCTTCCATTATGTCAGGCCCACCAGCTGGAAATCAGTGTCAACTTTGAGCAGGCATGGAGGGGTGCGTCTTGGGTGCGTTATTGTACTGGCCACGCAGAATGAGTGTCACATGCTTCCATTCTGTCAAGCCTACCAGCCGGAAATCAGTGTCAACTTGGAGCAGGCATGGAGGGGTGCGAATTGGGTGCGTTATTGTACTGGCCACACAGAATGAGTGTCACATGCTTCCATTATGTCAGGCCTACCAGCTGGAAATCAGTGTCAACTTGGAGCAGGCATGGAGGGGTGCGAATTGGGTGCGTTATTGTACTGGCCACACAGAATGAGTGTCACATGCTTCTATTATGTCAGGCCTACCAGCTGGAGATCAGTGTCAACTTGGAGCAGGCATGGAGGGATGCGAATTGGATGCGTTATTGTACTGGCCACACAGAATGAGTGTCACATGCTTCCACTATGTCGGGCCTACCAGCTGGAAATCAGTGTCAACTTGGAGCAGGCATGGAGGGGTGCGAATTGGGTGCGTTATTGTACTGGCCACACAGAATGAGTGTCACATGCTTCTATTATGTCAGGCCTATCAGGTGGAAATCAGTGTCAACTTGAAGCAGGCATGGAGGGGTGCGTCTTGGGTGCGTTATTGTACTGGCCACACAGAATGAGTGTCACATGCTTCCATTCTGTCAGGCCTACCAGCTGGAAATCAGTGTCAACTTGGAGCAGGCATGGAGGGGTGCGAATTGGGTGCGTTATTGTACTGGCCACACAGAATGAGTGTCACATGCTTCCATTATGTCAGGCCTACCAGCTGGAAATCAGTGTCAACTTGGAGCAGGCATGGAGGGGTGCGAATTGGGTGCGTTATTGTACTGGCCACACAGAATGATTGTCACATGCTTCCATTATGTCAGGCCTACCAGCTGGAAATCAGTGTCAACTTGGAGCAGGCATGGAGGGGTGCGAATTGGGTGCGTTATTGTACTGGCCACACAGAATGAGTGTCACATGCTTCCATTATGTCAGGCCTACCAGCTGGAAATCAGTGTCAACTTTGAGCAGGCATGGAGGGGTGCGAATTGGGTGCGTTATTGTACTGGCCACACAGAATGAGTGTCACATGCTTCCATTATGTCAGGCCTATCAGGTGGAAATCAGTGTCAACTTGGAGCAGGCATGGAGGGGTGCGAATCGGGTGCGTTATTGTACTGGCCACACAGAATGAGTGTCACATGCTTCCATTATGTCAGGCCTACCAGCTGGAAATCAGTGTCAACTTGGAGCAGGCATGGAGGGGTGCAATTGGGTGCGTTATTGTACTGGCCACACAGAATGAGTGTCACATGCTTCCATTATGTCAGGCCCACCAGCTGGAAATCAGTGTCAACTTTGAGCAGGCATGGAGGGGTGCGTCTTGGGTGCGTTATTGTACTGGCCACACAGAAATGAGTGTCACATGCTTCATTCTGTCAGGCCTACAGCCGGAAAATCAGTGTCACTTGGGCAGGCATGGAGGGGTGCGAATTGGGGCTTTATTGTACACTGCCACACAGAATGAGTGTCACATGCTTCCATTATGTCAGGCCTACCAGCTGGAAATCAGTGTCAACTTGGAGCAGGCATGGAGGGGTGCGAATTGGGTGCGTTATTTTACTGGCCACACAGAATGAGTGTCACATGCTTCCATGTCAGTCCTACCAGCTGGAGATCATGTCAACTTGGAGCAGGCATGGAGGGGTGCGAATGGGTGCGTTATTGTACTGGCCACACAGAATGAGTGTCACATGCGTCCACTATGTCAGGCCTACCAGCTGGAAATCGGTGTCAACTTGGAGCAGGCATGGAGGGGTGCGAATTGGGTGCGTTATTGTACTGGCCACACAGAATGAGTGTCACATGCTTCTATTATGTCAGGCCTATCAGGTGGAAATCAGTGTCAACTTGAAGCAGGCATGGAGGGGTGCGTCTTGGGTGCGTTATTGTACTGGCCACACAGAATGAGTGTCACATGCTTCCATTCTGTCAGGCCTACCAGCTGGAAATCAGTGTCAACTTGGAGCAGGCATGGAGGGGTGCGAATTGGGTGCGTTATTGTACTGGCCACACAGAATGAGTGTCACATGCTTCCATTATGTCAGGCCTACCAGCTGGAAATCAGTGTCAACTTGGAGCAGGCATGGAGGGGTGCGAATTGGGTGCGTTATTGTACTGGCCACACAGAATGAGTGTCACATGCTTCCATTATGTCAGGCCTACCAGCTGGAAATCAGTGTCAACTTGGAGCAGGCATGGAGGGGTGCGAATTGGGTGCGTTATTGTACTGGCCACACAGAATGACGAGTGTCACATGCTTCCATTATGTCAGGCCTATCAGGTGGAAATCAGTGTCAACTTGGAGCAGGCATGGAGGGGTGCGAATTGGGTGCGTTATTGTACTGGCCACACAGAATGAGTGTCACATGTTTCCATTATGTCAGGCTTACCATTCGCTTTGTCATGGCTGAAGTGTCAGCTGGCTCGCTCAGACCTTGACAGCTCGAGCAGTTTGACAGACCGTTAAGCTGCTCGAGCTGTCAAGGTCTGAATGAGCCGCTCGCCGCTTGGCTGGTGCTATGACTCTGTTTTGGTTGATGATACCTTTAAGTTTGCCAAGTGTCACCATGTCGACGACAGTTCACTAAAGTCAGGTCTTCCTCCTGGGCATCAGTGTCAACTTAGAGAAGGCACGGATGGAGGGGTGCGTGTTCGGTGCGTTAGTGTACTGGCCACACAGAACGAGTGTCAAGTGATTCCGTTATGTCAGGCTTACCGTCTGCTTTGTCATGGAATGAAGTGTCAGCTGGCTCTCTCAGACCTTGACTCCTCGAGCAGTTTGACAGACCGTCCAGCTGCTCGAGTGGTCAAGGTCTGAATGAGCCGCTCGCCGCCTGGCTGGTGCTACTCTGTTTTGGTTGATGATTCCTCTGCCAAGTGTCACCATGTCGACAAGCAGTTACGGTGCAGTGGATGTCGATGAGTGTCAATCCATTAAAGTCAGGTCCTCCTCCTGGACATCAGTGTCAACTTGGAGAAGGCAGGCAGGTTTGCGTATTGGGTGCGTTATTGTCCTGGCCGGTCAATTGCTCCTTAATGTCAGGCTTACCAGCTGGACATCAGTGTCAACTTTGAGCAGGCATGGAGGGTGTGTGTTGGGACCCAATAGGCCCCCTCCATGCGTGCTCAAAGTTGACACACCTACCAGCTGGAGATCAGTGTCAACTGTGACAAGGCAGGCAGGGGTGCGTATTGGGTGCGTTATTGTACTGGCCACACAGAATGAGTGTCACATGCTTCCATATGTCAGGCCTACCAGCTGGAGATCAGTGTCAACTTGGAGCAGGCATGGAGGGGTGCGTCTTGGGTGCGTTATTGTACTGGCCACACAGAATGAGTGTCACGTGTTTCTATTATGTCAGGCCTACCAGCTGGAAATCAGTGTCAACTTTGAGCAGGCATGGAGGGGTGCGCATTGGGTGTGTTATTGTACTGGCCACACAGAATGAGTGTCACATGCTTCCATTATGTCAGGCCTACCAGCTGGAAATCAGTGTCAACTTGGAGCAGGCATGGAGGGGTGCGAATTGGGTGCGTTATTGTACTGGCCACACAGAATGATTGTCACATGTTTCCATTATGTCAGGCTTACCATTCGCTTTGTCATGGAATGAAGTGTCAGCTGGCTCGCTCAGACCTTGACTCGTCGAGCAGTTGGACAGACCGTCCAGCTGCTCGAGTGGTCAAGGTCTGAATGAGCCGCTCGCCGCATGGCTGGTGCTATGACTCTGTTTTGGTTGATGATACCTTTAAGTTTGCCAAGTGTCACCATGTCGACGACAGTTCACTAAAGTCAGGTCTTCCTCCTGGGCATCAGTGTCAACTTAGAGAAGGCACGGATGGAGGGGTGCGTGTTCGGTGCGTTAGTGTACTGGCCACACAGAACGAGTGTCAAGTGATTCCGTTATGTCAGGCTTACCGTCTGCTTTGTCATGGAATGAAGTGTCAGCTGGCTCTCTCAGACCTTGACTCCTCGAGCAGTTTGACAGACCGTCAAGCTGCTCGAAGAGTCAAGGTCTGAATGAGCCGCTCGCCGCCTGGCTGGTGCTACTCTGTTTTGGTTGATGATTCCTCTGCCAAGTGTCACCATGTCGACAAGCAGTTACGGTGCAGTGGATGTCGATGAGTGTCAATCCATTAAAGTCAGGTCCTCCTCCTGGACATCAGTGTCAACTTGGAGAAGGCAGGCAGGTTTGCGTATTGGGTGCGTTATTGTACTGGCCGGTCAATTGCTCCTTAATGTCAGGCTTACCAGCTGGACATCAGTGTCAACTTTGAGCAGGCATGGAGGGTGTGTGTTGGGACCCAATAGGCCCCCTCCATGCGTGCTCAAAGTTGACACACCTACCAGCTGGAGATCAGTGTCAACTGTGACAAGGCAGGCAGGGGTGCGTATTGGGTGCGTTATTGTACTGGCCACACAGAATGAGTGTCAAATGCATCCACTATGGCAGGCCTTCGTCTTGGAGATCAGTGTCAACTTGGAGCAGGCATGGAGGGGTGCGTCTTGGGTGCGTTATTGTACTGGCCACACAGAATGAGTGTCACGTGTTTCTATTATGTCAGGCCTACCAGCTGGAAATCAGTGTCAACTTTGAGCAGGCATGGAGGGGTGCGCATTGGGTGTGTTATTGTACTGGCCACACAGAATGAGTGTCAAATGCTTCCATTGTCAGAGTGTCACGCCAGATTTTGGTTTCTGCCTGCTCCTGCAGGCCACCATCGTCTGAGCTGCCAGTGTCAGTGTCGCATTTTTCTTGTTACCACTGTTCACATTCCACATGATCGCGGGAGAAAAAGAGTGAGTGATTGCTGCTTGGTGTTGCATTCACATGGATGCACAAAAACAGCCCGGATCCATAAATAATTTTCAGGGCTGCCAAAGCCCATCCGAGACATGTTCATTAACCCAGAGGGTCTAATATATTACACGTACGAAACATTGTCCCCAAATGCCAGAATTTGGATGGTCATTCGGGGCTCAATTCCATAGTTGTAGTACATATCGTAGATCCTCTTGGTTTGCTGACTCGTAAGAACTACGAAGGAGTCTGAATGTGAGTGCAAAACCCCCTTATGGTTGGCTGGCGATGATAGCAAACCAGTGTGCTTGCCCCGTCACTCTTCGGCTTGTTCCGCGCAGGTTCCCACTAAGCTTACTAAGCCCAAAACCCCTACCCTAAACCCTAACCCCCTACCCTAAGCCGAAAGCCCTAACCCTCAAAAACCCTAAATCCCTGAACCACCTAAACCCCTGGGCCCTAAACCCGAAAACCAACGCCCTGGTCGATCCGACACCAACCTCCGATGCTTCGGGAAGAAGGTTTACTGCTGTTAGGCTTGATGCTTTGGGAGAACTTTCTTCAAGCTTATTTGGTGGGAGTTCAGAGATCAAGTTTTGAGGTTCAGCATGCACGGTTTAGGGAGTTTGGAGTTTAGAGTGCAGCGCCGAGATTTTAGGGGGATGCGAACAAAAGCAGCAAGCAGCCGATGAGACAACACCCCACTGCGGAAGAGGGAGAGTGCATTGGCTTGCCAAAGACTTGCGCAGGCTCTTTCGAGAAGCATTTGCGAACAAAAAATGTCAATGTGAGATTAGCTGATTAGCGTGCTATCCTAGAAGGAAGACATGATGTAGGCCTGAATAATTGGTAACATTTTTCCACAGGGTTCCTTATTATGATTAATTTCCCCAAACCCCGTTCTATTCATTAAGGCCCCTATACCCCTTTACTACCCATGCCGCATGAGCCGTGCTCGAAGCGGAACTCGCCACCCATAAGCCGCCCAGGGCAAAATGTTTTGGCTCGACCGCTACTGCGCCTCGGACATTTCGAGGTGCTCTGGCCTGTTGTTGTAAAGAACAGCTTTTTGTCGCTGATGAACATGCAGATGTTCACGGCCTCGGTATTTCGGCTAGACTGCTGAAGCGTTCAGCTGAATGTGCGTGGTCCTTGTTGGTAATTAGGGTTGGGCATGGGTTGTAGGGTGTAGGCGGCTTGTTCTGTGCGTCTGACTGTCAGGTCTGGCCTTTAACAGTAACCCCTGCACCGAAGACGTCGAACACTCTCAACTGAAGCCTACCCTAATATCGGAGCCTGAAAACTTGCCTATGCTATTTTGGGGGAGTGCCTTCTTATAGTTATAGTAGAATATGCCACCCAAACCCTGTTCTTCCAATTATCCTATGAAGCTTTACGTGGTTTCCGTCTCCTCGGAGTAACGAACCATCCGCAAGCAAAAGCCCTGGCCAGGACAGTTGCAGCGATAGCAGACGTCGTGCAAGCTGCCTCGGGGATGCAAGCCGCATGCGGAAAAGACTCCCTGCTGCGATTTAGGCTTGAGAGAAGGTATTTAGGGCTATGTA
>CAJNDT010000008.1:50428-227928 GCA_905221615.1 Symbiodinium sp. CCMP2592
TTTTTTATGGTAACTTGAGCTGAATAACTTAACAAGAACCGATGTAGAGGTCGGACGAAGCACCTCACCCATATTGCCGATTGAAGGTTCAGGGTGTTTTGGCTTTTGGAGTCGAGGGTTTCAGGGTGTTTTAGGCGTGTAGGGATTTGGGGCTTTAGGGTTTTATGGGTTCGGGGTTTTGAGTTTTTGAGATTTAGGGGTTTTAGGGGTTCAGGGCTTTGGTGTGTTTGATCCAGGGTTGGGTTTTTGGCCTCCAGGAGGAACAGTTTACTTTGCTTCTCAATCCCCGGCGTGGTAGCTAATCCTACCTACAGTCTCCATCGTAGTTCCTTTTTTGGTTTAACCAATTGCATATTAAGGGTCCTATAAGGTAACCCCAAAAAGGAACTACAATGGAGACTATAGGTAAACCCTGACGGTTGTCACCTATCGGAAGTGTGAGACCAACGACTTGCGGGACTGAGGATTAAGGCTTAAGGCTTAAATTCTGCACCTTCCTCACACAAAGCCAGCAGCCTCAGCCCAGCACTTCCACCGCGCGCAGGTTGCACCAGGAAGTTAGCATCTTGGCGGAGATTCCTATCCTGCCGAAGACACGAGACTATCAGAAACTGGATGTGGCTGAGAGTTTGGGTTTGCGAGTTCGCATCTTGCCGTATTGGCCTTCGGAAAGGATATATAGATATAGATATAGATATAGATATAGATATAGACACTGGGTGCGTGTTTCGCAAAGCTAGCATACTGATCTGTCCGTCTGCTTCAGATACTTCTGATGTGCCGTGCAGGCATCATGGATGCCATCCACCCACAGTAAGTACGGAACAGTTTGACATCAATACGGAGCAGACTAAATTTGTAATGCAAGCTTACAAAACCCTAAACATACTGACCTACAGCTGTAGTAGCCTGCTCAAGATGGATCCCATCGGCATGGAACCTCAACAGAGCTAAATCCCAGGTTTTGCGCTGCGCACGACTAAGGCCCAAATGCTGTGCACGGAAGCCCTAGCCAAACCGCAAACCCTGCAGCCTGACCCCGAATCCACCAAATCAACGTCCAACGCCTAATCCTCCCAAACCTCAGCCTGACACTTGATGTTTATAGCAATGTAGGGGTTTCCGAAAATAGGGACCTTTGTATAGTACTCTAAATAGTAGTATCCTTATTATAAGGACCCTAAAATAGGGTACCCCTAGTTTTCGGAAACTCCCATGTAGGAGTTTGAAACCCTCTACATTCTCGAGCCTAAGCCTACGACAAGGGGGCGTTACTGCACTTTAAAAACAACCTACCTAAAGGCCCATAACCCTACCCCTTTGTTAGGAGACCTAGTTTTACGGTAAGGATCTGTTGTATGGAAAAATAGATATTTCAAGTAAATCTTATTGTATGAGCCTACAGGCACACCCCTAGACCCTCAACCCTAAACCCCTAAACCCTAAACCCCTAAACCCTAAACCCTGAACCCTAAACCCGAAACCGGAAACCTTAGGTCAGTTGCCGGCCAGCCCACAAGATCGACTTCGTCGCGAGTTCCGTGATTTGCCCTTCGGCCAAAGACGTCGAGGGATTCAGTCAGGGTGTACCTTCGCCCTGACAAAGCCTAACACAGATGCCCGAATAGTTCGAATGTGTCTGCGTATACATATATATATATATATAAATATTTGTTTGTTTGTGGGGTGTGGAGTGTACAATTAAAAGACATATACTCTAAATATACTAAGGAACCCTAAGGAATAGCATCGGTAATCATAAATAGTCAGGCTTCTTTATGGCCTACCTGTAGAAACAAATCCTAGTACGGAGAAGGGGTTTACCCAGTGGGCTTTTCAGGCGACAACGGGATAGGTAGCAGCTGGCGAAACGCTGTGCCCGCGTCGTCTCAAGCCTAGGAACGACGATGAAGATGATGAACATCTCGGAGAGGAGATTCGTGCTCACAGAAAGGAGGACCTGGGCTTCTAGGTTTGTGGTTTACCTATAGTCTCCAAAGTAGTTCCTTTTTTGGTTTAACCAATTATATATTAAGGATCCGAAAAGGTAATCCCACAAAGGAACTACAATGGAGACTATAGGTAGGACTTCAGATGTCTTTTCGCGAAGTTCTTCATGGGCTCTTTCGGATTTGTATATGGTTTCGAGAGGCGTCTATAGGATGGTGACTATATTGGGGGCTGGCGGTAAAATTCCTTTCTATGTGCTCCACCCCCTGCAGCATGCTCAGTGTCTGAGGTGCGGCTTAGAGGTTCGGGTTTGGGTTCAGGGGTCTGGGCTCAGGAATTAAGGTATGGGGTCCGCAAAATGAGGATTGGTAGTTTCGGTTTAGGGCTTAGTGGCTCCAGAGCTTTATGAGTCTGGTTGGGCTGCACATATGTTGTCAGATGCCTGAGAAATATCTTTCGCTTCCATCGTTCTGGTAGAACCAGAACAGAACCTGTCAAAGACGTCTTCCAGCTGGCTACAACCAGCAGAATCACATGCCAGCAAGTGAGCATTCCCAAAGGGTCCTAACGGTTGATGATATAAAAACTGCATAACCTTAAGGACCCTAAACTATGGGAATTATGGTATATTCCTTATTATGGGTAATGCAGGACTTATATCATCAACCGAAGTACCTATTCAGTAGAGTGTAGGGTCTCGACAATTGGGACAACTACTATGATTCGGGAATTTATCACCGGACCCAGTGGGTTATGAAAGGCTGTCTCAGTGACTCTCATTCAAGTCCCACCAAGCCCCTTCATGTAATCTGTAAGCTTCCTAAAGCCCTGAACGCCTCCGAACCCTACGGCCTTAAACTCTAACCTGACAACACTGAATTTGACCTCTCCCCTCCGCAGACCCCCTAAGAAACATGCCGAAGATGTAGCAAACAGCCCCTGAATCTAGCCCTAGGGTCCACGAAGGTTTAGTTTTGGGTGTAGGCTGTGCAGACATCGACTTGAGGGCAACTAGGCTTTGTAGGGTCGAGCATGCCTGTAATATCCTGTAATACTGTAAACTACTGTAAACCCGACACAGTACCCTAAACCCCTCAACCCTGAACCCCTAAACCCTCAAAATGCAGTGCCTGAACACGCCCGCGAGGCACGACTGGACACGATTCATTACGGACTTTGCGGCGTGAATACGATCCAGGTGCTCTATAGCAGTCTGAGCAAATACAAGCATTATTCCCCAGGGTGCAGTTCCCTAATGTGATTATACGATGATCTACTCCAACAAACCTTGCTCTTATCATTTGGGCCGCTAGATTTTGCAGGGTTTCCACCAGCCCTTGGGAAGGAACCCAAACCCTTACCAGGACCCCCCAAGCACCCCTTCATGAAGCCCTTGGGGTCCTTCTTCAAGACACGGGATGCTTAGGGTTCAGGCTTTTGGTACGGTGATCTGTGGCTTCAGATGTACTGTCCTCGAAACTCCAGGTTCGCGCTTTTGCATAGATGCACCTTGCAGGCACGAATCTATCTGCGTGTTCGGCATTGTCGGGGTGTATCAGTTGAAACTGGTTAGCAAAGTGTTTTACGTCTCAAGATGTCTCCAACAGACTGGGTGAGCAACGCCGAACTGCCGTATGCGTGGTCTCTGCGGCCCCGGCGTTGAGTTGGTCGAAAGTTTCTGGCTTCAAGAAGTGTAGCCCATCAAAGATCAGACAATGAGGATGTCAAACGGTGCCTGACAAATCCTAAGGAAGCCAAAGACTGAAATTGGCACATCAAAAACATCAAACCCAGACTGTGTTCTACTAACATGATTTACTGCTCTACTGCTGCTGCTGCTGCTGCTGCTGCTGCTGCTGCTCCTTTTGCTGCTGCTGCTGCTGCTTTTGCTACTGCCACAGCCAAGGCCATGGCCACGGCCACGGCGCTGCTGCTGCTGCTGCTACTGCTGCAGATACGACAACTACTATCACTTCTACTAGTAGCCAAACCAACATCACAATAGCAGCGACAAGACAATACGACATTCCTTCAGATCATATAGGGGCCCCAATAATTACCTACACTATTTTTGGGGCTCCTTATTATATTTATAGTATAATAGGCCCCAAAACCCTATTCTAATTGTTAAGGCCCCTATAGTATTTTTGATTTGAGAGTTCCCGTGTACGCCCGGCAGGGGGCACTTTTCCTTGGTCGAGCTGGCATGGAGATCAGTGGTGCCAAAGAGTGCGGTGTCTGCAAAGCTAGATGAGAAGCTTGGGCTGTGTCGATCTATTGGATAGTGATTGTACATATGTATATATATATGTATAATATACACACATACACACACATGGTTGTTCGAGGTCTTCACAGTCTGCACAGGTGCTAGAGGGCTGCTGCTGCTGCGGTTGTTGTATATCTCTTGCTTGGTCATGTTCCGTTGGGAGGAGCAAGTGCATACAAGGCAGACGTACCGTTCCTGCTTTCCAAGTCTGATCGAAACGGCGACTAGCATCGCTGAATGCTCATTTGCAGTTCAGGCTCATGGTCATTTGTTGTAATCAGGAACCGCCAAAATGGTACAGTGTCTGTATAGTCGAATATCGAATTCATTTACGCATGTAAAGTTGTGTCATTGCACAGCATAATAAGGCCCGATGTAGTAATCTAGTTCCTCATGAAGTTGAATATATATATATATACATGATATATACCCACATTTATTTCTCTGACAAGTTCTTATACTATATACAGATATACAGATATTAGATCATACAGTATGCTATGATATGACCTCATGTAACAAGATGTTGTAGTGTAAATAAATCTGATCTCGCGTGACATCATATATTGTAGAATGATCCAATATATAATAGCATGTCATATGATAGAATTCCGATCGGGACGGCCAGGTTCAGCCATGGGAAAGAAAGTTTTTCTTGCAGCTGGGATATTCATGAGGTCACACTCAGCACTGTAGCTAGAGACCTGCATCAGTTATGCTCCCATGACATCCCAGCCGACCAGAACTACTGACTGCAGATCGCGGAGAGAACTCCTGGTTCCTTACACCCGAAAGTGTCCCAGGCATTGCGAGAACGATTTCGACGAGGTGGAGACACTCCGGTGCTCCTCTGATATTTATTGCTAACTTTCGGGTGGTTTGAATCTCTCGCATGCCTCCGTAAACCTCAAGCCGTATAAGCCTTAAGCACCATCTTCATCTCGGAGACCCTCAGCCCGAAACTGGAGCCCTGCCCACACAATCTTCAATCTCCAGAGCAATGCGGTGACAAAGACCCAGAAGCCAGTGCTTAAGCCAAATTTCCCGAAGCAAGGCAGCTTGGGATATGGGGTTAAGTTCAGTTACGTGTACCCTATGCTTCCAGGGACCTGGCTATTGCGTCCTTCAGGGGTCTATGGCCCTAGATACAGTATACGGTCCTTGGAAGCATGGGGGCAGGGTTCAGAGGTTATATGGGGTTTGGGCTTAAGTGAGATGTAAGGGTTAATTGCAGAAGCTTTATCAAAGGCTCTGGGTCTACGGTTTACCTTAACCTACCACAACGCAAAGTGTTGTTTGGCCATCATGATTGCTCCATGCTGGTTCATCAGCAGGTGCAATACAAGTGCTTTCATGCTTTGACAGTCCTCATATCATTGTGGCAAAAGCAGTGTAAAGCCGTATTCCAACTCGTACGGGCCCAAATGCATGAGGGATCTCCGCCAGTTTCCCCCAGGTGTGCGGCGAACAGCCAAGGCGCCTTCGCTGCATTCGCCGTGACTAGCCGCGGCCTGAGAACGCTTGGGGGAGGGTTAGGGTTTAGGGCTGTAGGCCTATAGGGTTGGGGCTCTCTCACGGAATAGGAAGCCAAACAAAGGGGCTTGTTGGATGTTCGGCGGGCTGTGTCAGGAGACTTATTACATTCCCTCTCAAAAGCACATATGTTGGAGAGTCCAGGTGAACCCAACACCGGCCTCTGTTGCCAGGGGCCTAGGAAGTTAGTACTTGAAAGCAATGAGTGCGTGTTCTTGATATGACGCATCCTGACGGATCCTATTGATTGCAGTCTGTGCCAGGGTTTTCTGCTAATGAGCACGTGGGGTTTTAGGGATCTGGCGGTGGCGGATCCGATGCTACAACCTCCTACTACTACAACAACTACTACTACTACTACTACTGCTACTATCCTACACCCGAGTACCTAATTATTGGGTCCCTTGGCCCCTTAGGGTTATTTGCCTCGCTGCTCGAACCTTAGAGAATCAGTCGCCTGCACTTTTTAGCGAAGACTTGGCGACAGTCGGTTTAGGGTTTAGGGAGTCGAAAGAGCTTGAGTTGTCAGTCGTTCAGGAACTTTGGGAGGGCAGGGTATGAGGCGCTTGGGTTTAGATTGGCATTGATGGAAGTTGGTGTCTGGGAGAGTATACGATGATTTGGGCACTTGGACCTTATACGGAAACACTAAAGATGATTCCTGAATACTCTTGAACTCCCATACCCCCTACCTTATGCTAAAATCCAAAGCCGCTTTGAGTTACATCCCTAAGCTCCGAGCAGTATCAGGTCACGTCCTCGCCGAGGCAACTGCTCAATGTCAAGTTCTTTGGTCGGAAAATGCTGGAGCTTAGTAAGGGTTGCACAACATCTGTCAAGGCGCCTTCAACGAGGTCAATCAGGATGCTATGTGGGTTCGAAAAGGGGCATGTAAGGGATCTCCGTTCGGGATTTAAGCCTGATTGCCAGCCGTTCAGGCTCAAAGGTCTGTAAGGCCGTTGGGATTGGGGATTGAATGTGAGATGGCTTCGCATGGTTCGTTCACGGCTATGTTGAGACCCCCTGGATCGTTTGTAACCGCTGCGGTCTTGTGCGCTTAAGGGTGCCTTAATCTGAGGTTTGCAACAGGCACATTCGGGCCTTAAGCCCTAAACCCTAAGCCCCTAAACCCTAAACTCTTACAACTTACGAACACATCTGGGCCTTAGACCCTATAAACCCCTAAACCCTAAACTCTTGCAACTTGGGAACACATCTGGGCCTTATAGTATAAGCTGTTTAAGAGTCAGACCCCAGGGGCCCCAGTTACCTGGACAGGGATTAGGGCTTATAAGGGTTTTCTAACCCTATATGGGAGTTTCCGACAATAGGGGACCCTAATATAGTACCCTAAATAGTGGGATCCTGATTATAAGGACCCCCAATTAAGGTACCCCTATTTTCGGAAACTCCCATATAGAACACCACAGTAACCTACCAGTTAGGGAAGTGGAGACCTCTGGAGACAGGTTTTGCAAAATGACTACGTCGGCTGATGTGGGAATCGAAAGAGGGGATCTTTGCAGGTCTTTTCGGGATGAGTATAGACTGTTGAATCAGTAAGCCAAACCTGCTAAAAATTGAGCCAAAACCTTGGTCCAAGGAGAGTATGGGCAAGCTGAATCTGAATGGCTTCTGTGCTGCGTCGGCCAGCCAGATCATCCATGCATTGACGGCCACTTGGCTGTCGAGTTCGGAACTAAGCTTACGGAACGGACTCGAAGCTATGTTTAGAGCTTACAGAGATACATGTGCAGCAACATGTACATGTACACGTGTATCGTGTGTGTGTGTGTGTGCATTTGTACATGAAGGTCTATGTATACATAAAGCATCATATATACATATATGGAGAGTATACATATATCTATATATATATATAGGGAGAGATGTAGAATGTAGAATGTAGACAGTTTAAGCTCTAAAAGCTCCTGCGAACTCGGCTTTCGAGCTGTCTTGTGGGTGCTTCATGTTCGTGCCTTGTCAAGGGTTTAGGGTTTAAGGTTTAGGGTCTAGGGTTTAAGGTTTAAATGTTTGGGGTTTAAGGTTTAGGGTTTAAGGTTCGAAGGGTTTAGGGTTTAAGGTTCTGTGCGATTGACTCAGACGGCGACGTCTTACTTCGGGTATCAGGATCGTTTAGGGGGTATCGAAAGACCCTGAGCCCTCAAACCCTACAGCCGAAAAGCCCTGCCCCTGCCCCTGCCCCTGGAAACATCGCAATCCCGACCTGCTGCGCAGTGGTACATGTCATGTTACATATGGGAAAGGAGGGGTGGGGGGGCCATGGTGCACCCCGGAATTCCAGTCTTGCTAGTTCGAAGCAAAACTTCAGGGCCATCCTGCTGGCCAGTTTGGAGGGTGAAGAAAGCGCAAGCCTAAAAGCCTAAAGCCTAAAAAACCCACCATGCCATCTAAGCTGCAAAGGGGTTTAACTAGGGTCTTGGGTTTGGGGATGTAGATTAGGGTTTACAAAACAGGGGCTTGCTACTACACCTTGCTGTCCCCGGTTAGCGACAAACGATGAGTCAAAGCGCAAGCCGGAACTGTAGACTGTCGGGACTGAAGTTCAGTTATGGTCTGGAGTTTGGAGCTCTAGGTTTTTTTGGATGATGTCGATGACGATGACGAACCCAGCAACTCCGTCAACCAATTTCGAAGACGGAAACATACTCTCTGAGCTCCGTCAGCTTTGTAGTGTATTCTTTCAAAACCCGGAGAAACCCAAAGCAACGCAAACCCCAAACTGAGCGGCAAAGCAGCGAACCCTACGGGGCGTATAAACTTAACCCATATAAATCGTAAGCCTGAAGTCGTGCATTGACTTTACCCTTGCGGGGTTTCTACAAGTCTCAACAACAGAACTGAGCAATGTAAATTTGCTCTTGGTGTTTGTATGAACTCTACAAGTACAGAAAGTCAACCTGTAGAGAAACGAGACACCCAAATCATGGGAGCCTCAACCCAAAAGCTGTCTCCCGAGGCCCTAAGCCCCTGCAGACCTCTATCCTGTATCCCTAAGCTGAATTCAGAACCCTGGTACAGCGACAGCCCAAACCCGGGAATAACCAACAGTACACAGATGTTCTGCATAGTATCTGGGCGTGCATTTGACCCATTCCATTTTTTTGGAATTCCAAGTGTTGTGAAGCCCCAAATTCTGGCCCCAGGCCAACTTCAAGTTTCAATTTTTAACTTGTTCAGGGGCCTGAACACTGACCAACACTAGATCTTGGGGTTTCGAATCTTACATCTTGCACAGCACGCACCAAAACCCCTACTCTGAGTGTTCACTCCCGTTCAAGTCTGTACTTGCAGGTTCATGGGTAGTTATAAGTGGGGTTATAAGTAGGGTGACTATATACTTATAACTCATATTAGGGGACTTATATCCCTACTTATAACTACCCCATGAACCCTAAACCCTATACCCTTATAGAATCCCTATAGTTCCCTTTAAAGGGACCCTTAAAGGACCCGAATCACAACTACCCATGAACCTCCAAACTACTGCCCGACCCGAGGAGCTTTCCGCTGCGCTGTGCGTATTGGCTGCTGACTGTAAGCTGATGGTATCTCACCCCAATGGACGAGATCTGGACCGCTTTAGGGTTTGGGGTTTAGGGAGGCTCTATACTTACCGATAGTGTCCCTCAGGATTTCTGAGTAAATTGCAACTGTATGTTTTTCGTTCTATTTATCCCAAAACCCAAATCTAATTGTTAAGGTATGTACCCAAGTTCGAGGCATCCAGGGTCTTGAGAGGTTTGTAAGAGTTCAATGAACCCCAAACCCGGAACCCTTAAGCTTTGATAATCTGCGTTTATGTTGCAAGGTTTCCGTTTGGCTCTCAGAGCATCTGAATCTATCGAGCCATGATTTGGTCTTAACAGGGCATTCGGGACTAGACTTCAGAATGCAGACCCGGATTGTTTGATGTTCCGTACCTTCGGGCACAGAAGAGACCCTCCTGCTCCTCTCGTTTGTGGGACAATCGTGGCTCAAATTGCTATCTTTTCAAGAAGGGGCCCTGGGTCAGGAACTCCAGAAAGTTGGAATATGGATTAATGGTAGGATCCCCTAGAATTTACCTTAAAGGGGTTACGATAATGATATTCCAACTTTGTGGCTTCTACTGTAGAGAGATATTGGAATCCTGTGCTCTTCTTTGTTGGCAGTTGCAAGTGAGGAATCGAGGCTTAGGTTTCCACATTGCTTGGTTTCGAATTGTTGGTGTAGGGTTTATAGGGTTTAGGCATGGGTTTGGGCTTTGAGGGGGTTTACAAACGTAAACTCGAGTTACACCCCCGCCCCCCCCCCACAAACCCTAAACCCCTATTAGGGGTCTGTAGTCTGTAACAACCGTATTTCCTTAAAGTCCCAAGCAAGCTAGAGCACAGTATAATAGCCCAGAACTCTCGTCTGATCACTAAGGAATGCCCGATCTAACTATAACCCTTTAGGTGTGGTGGTTTTGGTGCAACAGTCAGAAAGGCGTCGAAGCTTGCAAAGGGTAGCGAGCCCTTAATTCCAAACACCTCCCCAAACCGCAGCGTGTAAACTTTGAAGCCTATAAAATTTCAGATCCTGAATCCTACAGTCGGACCTTTCCAAAAGAAGACTCCCGAAGCCGAAGAATTGAACCCTCACATCCCGCTGGCATATCGCAATAACGTTATGACTATTCAATGTTTCGGGCTTCGCGCTGTGAGCCATCCAAACGAACCTTTTGAGCCGCAAACCCAGAATCCATTGCTTCCTAAATCCGTGAATCCTCAATCGCCGCAATCTGCTACAGGACATCTATAATTCAGAGCTTGAAAAAGCACGAGCAGAGTATGAGCGCACTGGAAAGTCCGGGCCACAGCGCAGGTCAGTTGTCTCAGAAGTCAAACGGTCCAGAAGTGGGATTGGGGGTTCAAGGCTTTCGGGGTCGAATGTAGGGCAGGACCTTAGGGTGTACAAGGTTTCTGGGGTCTAGTGTGTACTTGGGGCTTAAACTGCGTGAGATTAGGTATGGAGAAATATGGAGAACATGGGTTTGGGGATTAGCGTTAGTAGCTGAGCAGTAGTTATCTTATTGGCAGAGAAAAGATGGTTCCGGCTTATAGCGGTTGGGCTGTTGGGCTCAGGGTTTCAGCAGGGTTGTACAAGGGATATCGGTTGACTCAGAGAAGCTCAGGCTCTACCACCGCTCGTAACCTTTGGCCGTTTGCATATGCACGTGATCAACTTCAATTGAGAGGTGCCCTAAGCCCTAAACCCCGCCCTAAACCCCTAAGCCCGAAGCCCTAAGCCCTAAACTCTAATCCTGGGCGGAGAGAAAGAGCACACCCCAGTCTTAAACAGAAAACAATTCTATATACCCCTAAACCCTAAAACCCTAGACCCTACCTACAGTCTCCATTGTCGTTCCTTTTCTTGGTTTAACCAAATGTATAAATAGGATCCTAGAAGGTAACCCCAAAAAGGAACTACAATGGAGACTATAGGTAAACCCCTGAACCCTAAAAGCAAGCTAGGGCTTTACCAGCTCCAATCTGCCCAGGACCTTCAACGACCTGAACAGCGACTCCGAAGACGACCGTCTGACTAAAATGAAGCCAAAATAACTTTAAACCAGATCCTTCGATCATTTCAAGAGTTATCATTATAATGTATACCTTTAGAAGACTAACCTTCTTTATCTAAGTGTTTTATGTACTATCATTGTTAACTGTTGCAAAGTACAGTTATGTAATCACTTAGTATTTGCATCCGATCTCTACTTTTTGCGGACCTGTAGATTCCAAAATTATCAATGCTCATTCCTCAGTTTCCTTACCACTACTTCTGTTTTTCTTCTTCTTCTTCTTCTTATCATTGTTCTTCTTGTTCTTATCATTGGTATTTTTGAAGCAGTAGTCGCCGTATTGCTTTTGTTGTGCTAGTATCCAGCTGCAATCTACCACCACAACCCCGTTTTGTTTGCTAAGGGACCTGCTTGATGCGGGTTTAGGGTGTAAGCTTTAGTACTTCAGTGTCTGTTTTTTTGGTGTGTTGGAGGGCTTCCTAAAGGATTCGAGGGGGTTATGCAAGGAGTTGTAGGGGGTTTCAGCGTCGTTTTTCGTGAATGGCTTGAGTGCTGAGGATAGTGGGCTCAGGAGTTGAGAGTGTCCGGTTCAGGATGCACGGGGCGCTTGGCGATTCAGGGTTCAGGGTCGCTCGGTTTCTGAGAGAAGAGGCGAAAAGCTCGGGGCAATTTGAGGCCTTAGGATTTCCAAGGTTCCGGGCTTCATCGATTTCCTGAGGTCACTATGACATAGAGAAGAGAGTTCATTGTGCAGCGATTGCACATAAGGGCTTCTGTTGCTCCGGGTTGATCCGCTACTTGAAGCTACTTACTTCGCTGAATGACTTCTCTGCTTGCTTGTTATTATTGGTTAGGTGTTTACGGCTTTAGGGGTTTAGGGGTTTGGGATTCAGGGCTTTAGTTTCGGGGTTTGAGGTTAAGGGCTTTAGAGGTTTAGGGTTTCATGAGGATCTTATTATATAAGGTTCATGAAACGGCTGTTAACAGGCTCGATGGTACATTAGCGCACGGATCAATGCTTCTTGTTTTTGCGGCCCGAAGTCGTTCGTCATGCCATGTGACACTCTCTTCTTGGCAACGAGAAATGGATGGCCATTTGAAGGGTTTTGGGCCTCCAGAACCCTAGTAGTTTTGCGACGTCTGTAGTTTCCTGACTCTGTCTCGACCATCTTCGCGTGCTGAGCATTCGATGCTATGAGACAGAAACGCTTTCTCTCGGGGATGCTGCATGGCCCCTTACAGCACCGGAAGCAAAGATGAAGTAGTGTTCTGGCTTCAGGCGGGTAGCAGATGTTTTCTGAACGATCGGAGGTGTGTACGTAGAGCACGCTGTTCTTACAGCCAAGCTTCCGGTGGATGCGAAACCTGAAGGTACCAATAGCCCATGCAGCCAGGATTTGAGATAGGACCCCACTGCACCTGGAATCCTGCCGACGTATTACTACTGTTTTCTCCGTTCTCGGGTTCGGTATGGACTTGGAGTCGTAGTTCCTGTGTCGCTTGACACCTGGAGACTATTGAGGGCAATCGCAGGTAGTATGATTAGCACGACCAGGACGAAGAAGGTTGTATACACAAGCATACGATCTACCAGCGACCCTACCTACTTGGAGGATCATGGGACTTAGTAACTAGGGTTATAATTAGGGTAAGCATACTTATAGCTACTTATAACCCCAATTAAGGTACTTATAACCGTACTTACTAAGTCCTAAAGGACCCTAAACCCTAAACCCCATACATCCCTTTAAGGAACCCTATAGATCCCTGTAAAGAGCCCTTCAAGGACCCTTACTAAGTCCTCCAAGTAGAGGACCCAGACCCTGGAACTTAGCCCGATAACGTGGTTCATCTCATAAGCGACTATGTCGTAGAGTCTAGGTACATCCTGAAGCCCTCGAGCCTAAACCATGGCCAGTACATCCTCAAGCTTGAGCCCGATGAGCCCAAGGTTGGATAGATTTGTTTAGGGTTTATAGGGTTTAGGGTTTGGGGTTTGAATTAATGATTAAAGCCTGAAGCCTTCCAACCTGAGCCAAGCGTTAAAGCCCGAAGATCTTAGTCCTGGCACCCTCGACCCTGGTAGTAATGGCCCAACCTAAGCACTAAACCCCTGAACCCCCCCAAAAAGCCAACAAAGATTTGTTCATAATCTTTGTCGGACTCCGGATGCAGTAGCGCAGCGTGTGGGATGCAGGCCCTGGATGGGCAAAAAGAAATCAGAAGCCGCAAACGTACTTTGCCAAAAGGGCCTGTAGGGTTCAGAGTTAGAGTTTAGACCCTGGTTTAAGCCTCGCAAACCTGTACACCCCCAACGTCCCACTTCCGCTCTCCTGCACCCTGCTCTTCAGTGACTGAGGTGCGAATTGGAACAAAAGATGTGTTTCTGCAGGGGCTGAAGATTATGTTGGTTGATGGCCTCGTGTCCAGATCCGGCAGATGCGATCGACGCACTGTTGCACGCACCCTCCCCCATTGAACAGAAACGTAAAAGCTTCACGAGAAGAAGATAGCGGAAGCACCCCTAGAGCACAAAGCCCAAGCCCAAGTTACCAAAACCATAAAGAGCAATTAGCAATCTTGCATTCGAAAAGGACATCAAGCTGCCGGGGCCGAGCTTGCTGTGGTTCTAGCTTCGCCATCCCTGTGCTCTTATTAGGGGTTAAGGCTTCAGGGTTTAAGGTTCAGGGCCCAGAATTCAATACGGTGAGAAGCTTGACTATCTTGGAATGAAGTGTTCAATTGGTAGACCCGCTTTCTGCCTCAATAGTTGAATCCTGGCATACACGCTAAACTCTGAACCTACAGACGCCAGATCCCCGAAACCCTACACTCTAAAGACTCTGGATTCTCTGCCTCACACCCCAGCAGGCTGTCGCCCAAAAACCAAGACATCCCAACCCATACGCAACATCCCAAAGCTTAGTTGGATGTTTGTTCTCCCTGAGTCCTCAAGCGACACTGCACCATACTTTCGGGGTCGTAAGTTACCAGACTTGCGGCATCTTGCGGCAAATCTACATGGGGTCGGAGGAGAGACGGGTCTTCAACTTGCCCATTGAAAACCCAACTGGTCCTAGGTACTGTTACGGGGGATACTTATACTTCCCCAAACCCAAATGGATCACCATAGTAATTCCCTCTAAAGAATCACTACGTTCTACTATATTAGCGTACGTAGGATCCTTGGGGATTGCCAGAGCATGTTCCAGCGCAGTGTGGGTGTTTTGTCTAGCGCTTGAGTCTTGGGCCCTGAGATTAGGGATTCTTGCTACTCGGAAGCTGCTGGGCCCTGAACATTAATATATATATATATATATATATATATTCAGCAAAGAAGCTTGGGGCAAACAACGTACGACTTTAACATTTACTGCACAATTTTGCAGCCCGTTACCGAGGTGAGGAGGTCAGAAGAGGGTTGCAGAGGCCAGCGGCAGTACACTACACATAGATCAGCATACAGCGCACACATGCTTACGTGCAAGCAAGCCTCAAGTATAGCTGAATACTGCATGGTACATACCTATACATACATGCATACACACAGGCTGTACACATGCATCTGTGCAAAGATATACTATACAGACAGCCATGAATACATACAGACATACCTGCATATACATGTAACTATGCTTTGATGTTTATGCGTGCATGGCTGTTCGGCTGTATGTGCGCGTATGCATTCACTTGTGCATGTATGCCTGTGTGCATTATTAGCTCGACGATTGCCTTTTACTAGTGGTGACATGAACGACACAACCCGATGTGTCACTTGCGCACACGTCTGCAGGCGAACTACGGGCTCAAAGCTGTGCTGTGATAACCTGCAAGCTACCTTGGCAACTGTATGTAGCTGTGTGCAAATGGGTAAGTGCGTATGGGACTGCATCTTGGACCCCAAGAATGCGCATCTCCGTGTAGTATTCCGCAAACAGTGTGGCACACACCATCTTGATTCAGAGTACAGCGACTCGGTTAGTGTTCACCCACCACGCCAACGATAACCCACTGTGGAGCGGTGCATATGAGTATTCGGGGAAAGCATTTTGGCCATGTCCTTGTGGTCTCTTGGTTGTTTGCCGCAGTCTCCTGGTCCTAGTTGTCTTCTGATGCTCCCGGTCTCTTGCTGGTCGTGGTGGTCCCTGTCGTCCGGTTCGTGGTGGTCTTGGTCGTCGTGGTCTTCAGCCGTGGTCCTCTATCAGTGTTTTGGGATCTGCGCTGCCGTGGTAAGTATGTTCCCTTGTTCACGGTTTCACGCATGGTTGTGTCCGTGTAACCATGCTGGTAGGTAAGCAGTGGTCGGACACACCAGAAGTATGCAGGTCATCTACGTCTTGCTACAAATGGTATCCGAGTCCTGACCTGAAGGTAGAACAAATTACGCTGCAAGCCACAAGCCCTTTCCTACCCCACCGCTTACCCACATGAGCCCCTTCCCTTCTGCAACCAGGCGGAACACTGCTGGGGTCACCAAGACTGGATACTGGCGCTGAGACGAGGTTGATCCCATGAAACTTTTAGTTTTCATTTTGGTTCCCCTCTTTGGTTTAACCGACCCCACATTTAGGAGAATCAACAAGGTAACCCATTACTATGGAGACGATAGGTAGGGTACCGGTTGGGGTTTCAAGGACAAGGCTATGCAGTGGCCAAGGGTCTAATGGGTATGGGACAGCTTCTGTTGTAAGCAAGCCGCAAATGCTTCCTAAATGCTTCCAGCTTAGCCAACCCATGCCAACCCCAAGCTACACCAACATGTTGGAGCAGGTCCTGCTTCGAGTGCACCGCCATGAAGCGCAAACGCCCGGACGCCGAGATCAGAGTTTGGAGTTTTGGGTTTAGGGTTTAGGGGCTTTTGGTTCCGGGTTCAGGAGTGCAGGGGCTGGCGGATCAGGGGTTGAACTTGTGTTCAGGCGTGCAGGTTTTAGCAAACCCTGGAAACTGGAAACCCAGTTGCCTATTTACACAATGACATACTAGAGCCACGCTATGTGCTGATAGGAACCTGCTATTTAGGTACCTTTGCTTCAAGGGTTTGTTTCCACGCGAAGACCGAAAGCGTAAGCTACCTTGGGGCATGAACGGTCGTGGGCTAATGTAAGAACCTGATTAAGAAACCTTGGGCCTTTATTACGAATCCTATTATTTGGGGGTTATGGGCCCAAGGTTTCTTAATCAGGTTCCTGCATTACACTTAACTACTGTACTATGGAGTCGGAGTTCCACGGTGAACGCTCGAGGTGATAGTGTAAGGTATGTAGACGATCGCAAATTCGAACGATGCCAGCATAATATGGGGGCCTCGATAATTGCCAATACTTTTTTTTTTTTTTTTGGGGGGGGGTTCCTTCTTATAAATATGGTATAGTGGCCCCAACACCCCATTCTTACGGCAAGTAGAGAGAGCTCTGGCCCACCAACGTTTGCGAAACAGAGCTGGCCTCTTGGAACTTCCGCCTGATTGCGGTTAGCGCCGTGCAGACAACAAGCTGTAGGATTTGAAGTACTGGTTCGCCAGCATCTTCATAACAGCAGCAGCAAGGATTGAAACAAGTAGTATGGAAGCGTGCAGAAGCAGCAGTAGCGCACAAAATTCGCGAAGCCTCTATACTTGAAAGAAATGCGCCGTAGCCCTTGCCTCTCTTGAGTGCATGCTTCAACCTAAGAGCTTCTCCGGGCTGCGGGAACCTGTTATTGCAGGTGGAAAGTCTGCCTGTCTGTTTGCGTGTGTGTGTGTGCGTGTGTGTGTGTGGGCGCGTGTGTTCCTGTGTGTGTGTGTGTGTGTGTGTGTGTGTGTGTGTGTCTGTGTGTGTGTGTGTGTGTGTGTGTGTGCGTGCGGGCCGTCAGCTGTTGAGCTTGTAGTTTGGTTTAGGGCTTAGGTTTTTTTGGCTGACTGTAATTGACATTGGACGCATTCCTGCATCATCTCATCTTGTGTATAAGGTACACAGTGTACGGAAGTTTGGGAACCATGAGATGTAGCACTATTGTCAATGATAAGTCCAGATTTCGTCCACCAGCAGTCATACGTGCACATCAAGATCATTGCGAGCTTCCGCCCCGTGCACCTGGAGTAGCATTGTATGGACTGACAAAGGCCAGTAGCCCCGGCATTGCGCCAACGTGCACAGGTTTCATGCATGTTTTTGCACATGTGAACAGAACGTGAGTACGACAGTATGTGTGCCTGTCATCCTGCATTACCTTAAGGGCCCTAGACTACGGGAATGAGGGAATATGGTATATTCCTTATGATGGGGTAATGCAGGATTTACATGCAATCTCCGTCATGCCGCTGCCAAGGGCTGAAGGAGCGGTGCTCCCAGTATTGTCGATTCGCCCCATCGCATCGCCCGAATGAGTCTGCCCGAAAGCGCTAGCAGCGCGGTTCCTGGCACAGGCGCTGCCCTAAACCCTAAACCCCTGAACCCTAAGCCCTAAACCCTAAACCCCTAAATCCCTAAACCCTAAACCCTATAGTCCCTAAACCCTATACCCTAAATCCCTAAACCCTCAACCCCTAGACCCCTAAACCCTGAAAGCCCTTTAATCCCTAAGTCCTAAACCCTAAACCCCTAAACCCTAAACAGCTAAACCCCTAAACCCTAAACAGCTAAACCCCTAAACCCTAAACAGCAAAATCCCTAAACCGTATAAACCCTAAACCCCTTATAAACCCTAAACCCTATAATCCCTAAACCCTATGCCCTGAACCCAAGAAGCTTGAAGGCTTCGGGGTGACCAGGAGGTTTAGGTTAGAGAGATCAGGGTGCCGGGATTGAGGCTTATGGTTTTAGGATTTAGATTGTAGTAGGGTTTAGGTCGGAAGGTTCGGGGATGGCGCAGGTGTTATGATAGCAGGATCGAAGTTGTAGAGAGTAGGTTCGAGGGTTCAGGGGAGTTCAGGGCTTTAGGATTTCGTGCGGAGCGTGAGTTGGAGGACTTCGAGGGTTTTTTTTTGTTCAGGGTTGTGAGCTATGGGCCGAAGATTCAACTTGTTGGCGTCAGGATTGTGGGTTGCAGGCTTGAAAGTGCAGGTTGGAGATGTTTAGAGGTGTTGATTTCAGGGTTCACGATTTACAGGCGGTATAGGGGAATGTGGGGGCTCGTGGCACTGTGGCACAGGCGTCTTTGAGCCTGTTGGACACAGCTCGGATGATGAGCTTCCTGGCTTGATGGTCCTCAACCGTTTCGGGTCTCTGGTTTCGGGTGGGTTTAAGTGTTAGAGTCAGAGTTAAAGTTTCGGGGTTTAAGACTTCAGGGTTTAGGGGTTCAGGGTTCAAACCACTGCCGCTGTCACCGCCACCACCATCACCACCACCACCACCAACACCACCATCACCGCCATCACCGCCATGGCCACCATCCCCGCCATCCCCATCATCACCACCGTCACCACCGTCACCACTGTCACCACCGTCACCACCACCAACCACAACCACCACAGCAACAGCGAGAAGCGACCGCGACAGCGACTGTGACAGCGACAACGACGACAACAGCAACAGCAGCACCAGCACCAGCACAAGCCCTGAGCCCAGCACCAGCACCAGCCAGCACCAGCACCAGCAGCAGCAGCAACAACAACATCAGCAACAACACCAAGTGCACTCACAAAGCGCAACCGCGAAGGCAATGGCATCGGCAACGGCAACGGCAGCAGCAACAGCAATAGCATCAACAGCATCACGACCACCATCATAATGTAGCATAGCCCGTGACATGCAATCTGAACTCCGCACATTACATACCTTTCACAGGAAGCTTCCTCGCGTCTGCAGTGTTTGAACCCGCCTCAGCACCCTAAGGTCATACACTTACTGTTCTGAAGTACCTAAGTTACCGTGTGCTTTTCTGCACCGTTTTGCGGTTTGGAGGCTTTCGCACTGGATTCTGGGCGCTTCAAGAACAGGACTTTACTTTGGGGTGCGGAGGTGGGGGGGAGGGCTGTTTCTGCCAACTTTCTATGAAAAATGAGTTCTGAGCCCACCACTGCCAGCAAAAGTGAAGACAGTGCTCGACCCTGAACCCCAAAAGCCCTAAACCCAAAACCCCTAAACACCAAAAGCCCCAAACCCAGGCCTCCACGACCTCGCAGAGCCTGCGTCAGCCGGCGTTCCATAGCGCTCGTCACAGTGCCTTGCACTTCCCTGATGGTTTGCGGAATCCTAGAAAGCCTACACCCGTAACTTAGGGGCCTAAATGCTTCCAACCTAATTTTGGGGGTTCCTTATTGTAATTACTGTATCAATATACCCCAAAACTATGTTCGAAGTGGGCCCCTACCCTAAACCTAAACCTGATGACCTAAACCTCTAGCATCACAGCAATTACCCATAGGCCCCATGGCTGGGAATACCTTATAGAATTCTAAATATGAACCCCATATCAACCCTGAAAAGGAACTAATATGGGGCCTACGGGTAATCTCTCGAACAGCCTTCCGCACTTCGCAGAGAGCAGGCTAGCAGATGGCAATTTGGGCGGAATCAGAGAGGTTCGGTCTAGCACTTTTGGGTTTAGGGGGTTCCATTCAAGTCATTTGGATCGGATGTCTGCGCAAACGCCAAAGCTGAAGCCATGACTGGCAAGACTTCGAAACAGGCCCTAGTGAAGCTTAACAGTGACCTGTGCGACAAAAGCTTCGAGCTTCTCATTGGTCCCGTTTGCAAGGCAAGGGCCAGTACCTTCAATCTAAACCCTAAACCCCAAAACCCTAAAACCCTGAACCCTAAACCCTAAACCACAAAACCCTAAAACCCTAAACCCTAAACCCTAAAACCCTAAACCCTAAACCCCCTAAAACGGAACCGTAGTCCTCATAGTCTCCAGGTACTCGGACTCACGCTGCTGCTCGGTGCCATGCTCCCAAGTGGTGCTTTGCTGCGCCCCGTCGGCCAACAGCGAGCAATGGGGACCCGGGAGACTCACAACCAGCCGGTTTAGTGCATTGAGGGTTGACTTGGAGGATCATGGGACTTAGTAAGTAAGGTTATAAGTACGTTAATTGGGGTTAGAATCAGTCATAAGTATAGTTGCCCTAATAATAACCCTATAGTTACTAAGTCCCATGATTCTTTAAGTAGGGTTGCCAATCAAGGAACACCTTAACCTGCAAAACCCTATACCTTCTCTTGAGGATGTAAGAGAGGAATCGCAACAAGGAGCCCTGAAACGGTAAGTTATTCGGGGTCGGGCATACCTTACATTTGAATATGGGACGTTCCGAAAATGGGGGACCCTAATATAGTACCCTAAATAGCAGGATCTTGTCATAAGGACCCCAAATAAGGTACCCCCAGAAACTCCCATATGGATCCCCCTCTAGCAGCAGCTATGTTCCTTATCTAAAGGGGTCTAAGAAGTCTCTGGCACCTCCAGAGTTGGGGACCCCTCAGTTTCGGGACGCCCCTGGTATGTACCCAGAGGCTCCATAGTAGTTCCTTTTTTGGGGGCTCATATTTCGATTCCTACAAGGTAATCCCAAAAATGACTGAACTAATATCCAGCTTATGGGTAGCTCGGGGGATTTGGCGGTCCCGTTGTGTGGATGAAGCCCTCGGACATCAGACACACTGTGGTAGCCAAAGCTTGCGGGCTTACGGCCCAGGCGCTTTGCAAGTTTCTCTTTCTGAGGCGCGCGGGTGAGCTGCTTCGAGACAGATTGTCGCTGTGGTCCATCAGCACCTTGACTGTTTGGTTACCGCCCTGTCATGTAAGTCGACATCTCCCGAAGCTTCCTACCTATAGTCTCCATTGTAGTTCCTTTTTTGGGGTTACCTTTTAGGATCCGTAATATACAATTGGTTAAACCAAAAAAAGGAACTACAATGGAGACTATAGGTAGATCCTGTACCGCCTGTACCCGAGAGCCGCGCTCCCCATACTCTATCGACCTTCGAGACCCTACAGTAAGCAGGTACTTGAGGGCGGAGCGGTTGATGATATAAATCCTGCATTACCGTAAGGACCCTACACTATAGCAATTATGGTATATTCCTTATCATGGGTAATGCAGGACTTGTATCATCAACAGAAATATATGCTACATGGCCCAAAGGGTCCAAAGTACCTGCATAGTAGAGTGTAGGGTTTCTATATCTTTACGATTTGGGGAAGTTTTCCCCATAAAAATACCTAGGACCCTTTGGGTGAAGCCCTAAACAAAACCCGAAACCCTAAACCCAAACCCCCAAACCCTATACTATATGGGTACATGGACCCTTAGGGTAAGCCTTCAAGCAAAGGGGAAAAGGAGGGACCCCCCGTACCCTATAATGGGCTATTATATTGGGTACATAATGGCTATATTCAGGGTATATACCTAGGGGTCCTTATTAAGGGTCCCTCCTTTTACCATTGGATTCAAGCACTACCCTTTTTTGCCGTGCGCGTCCTGGCCCAGAGGCTCAAGATCTCCTCCGCGATGTGGTGTTTACTATAAGGGGTCTGTCGGTTTTCAAAAAAAAAGGACCCCCTCTTTTTTTAAGGATCCCCATAAAGGAGCCCTTAGCGGAACCACGCAGATTCCCCCAAGGTAGCAGTTTAGTCTGCTTGACCCCAAAACCATATGGGAGTTTCCGAAAATAGGGGACCCGAATATAGTACGCTAAATAGTAGGATCCTTGTTATGAGGACCCCAAAATAAGGTGTCGCCAACTTTCGGAAAATCCCATATTCCACTTCTTTCGACCGCTATCTTATACTGCGGAGCTCCCCATTGATGTGAAGGGGCCGCCATGACCTACAAGTCTGCAGCAGATAGCTCTACAGTGAGTTGTGTTGCTTCCTAAGCCCCGGATCCCGCTTGCTATTCTGTTTTATTCTATGTTACGCCTGAAACCTCGAGTCAAATCCCTAAGCTCTCTGCAACGTACCAGAAGCATTTCGGGATGAGAAACATGCCTAGACCGTAGACCCCGTCACTTCGAGTCTATAGTGACGGGACGAACTGCCCCTCGGGAGGATTCTGATATCCCTGTATTGGGCAATCCGGGGCTACTGTAGGGTTTAATTATAAGAACCCCAAAAAAATCCTAGACCCTAAGCTGGCCACTCGTTTTTGTTTGAGCCGTTGAGCCCAGGGCATTGAGCATACAAGGCTTTAGAGTTTCAGGTTTCGGATCTCTGGCAGCTATGCGAGTTAGGTGGGATCATGGGCTTGGAGTTTCGTTTGGTCACAGGGATCCTTAGGGGTGTAGGGGGGAGGGGTGTAGGGGACTATATTTCCTTAAATAGGCCTTATTAGTCCTTATTAGTCCTTATTATGGGCCTTAAGGCCCCCTACCCCCCCTCCCCCTACACCCCTAAGGATCCCTATGATTTGGGATTCGAGTTCATGAAGCCTGTGAGAGCTTGCAGCCGAAGTAGTGAAACAAAATGGTGGGAGTATCTTACACTCCTGAACCCTCCACCCTGGCAGTGTTGAACCCGTGATGACGCAACATTGCATAACCTTAGAAATCGACCCTCACGGTAACCCTTGTATCGTAACCCCTACAAGCTGCTTTAGGAACTGCTCCCTAAACCCTGCAACCCCTACAAGCGGTTTTAGGATCTGCTGCCAAGGACGAGTGAAAAGGTACCCAGCGGTTTTCACAGAGTGCGTTTGGGATACGACGATCGCAGCCAGCTACCTGCTCCGAGGTGGATTCGAGCCTTACCTGTACAACCCTCAGCCATGTGTAGGGTTTTGGGTTTAGGGTTTAGGGTTCTATCTTGTGCGTTCAGGCTATTAGGTTCGAATCAAGCAAGTGCTTTGAAACTCTGAACCCCTAAACTCTCTGACCCCTTTAACCCCACTGCGCAGATCCTCTAGACTCATCCGTGATATTTTTCTGACCAGTTCATCTTCAGATGTCCCCACACGGCGGCTTGACTAATCAATAATGATCCAGTCGCTTCTTGTGATTTTGACCCCATGTGTCTCTCTTTGCAGAAGCATTTCAACCGTTCACCCTGAGCGCTAAGCCCCTTTAGACCCTGCAGCCTCAGCCCATCCACCCTAAATCCGTACATCCTAAATCTTAAGCCCTCAACGACGCTGTGGCAGATGAACAAGATCCGCATACACCTACATAATGAGTAAGATGCCGTGTCTTCAGTATTTTCTGTTGTTTTTTAATGCAGATTTCTCCATCGGCTGTACTTACGTTCGGATTACAGTATACAGCTGGTACAAACAGTTGCCAGGGGCTTGTTCGACAAACATCAGGTTGCTGCCACAGTCTCGGGCTTACGGTGTTTGGCTGGGACGCCCAGTATACTACGGTGGCCTCTCTCAGCTTGACGAACCCTGCTTTTGCCACTTAAGTCCGTGAGTGCAAATCGTACTTCTTTCGTAACCCCGTGCTCGCTTTTGCCTTCGAAGCGTTCGAAGTCCCCAGAGACTGAGCAGGCCCCACTTTCCGGCCTCCTTCGTGTAGTCCGGCTAATATTACGTTGATACTGAAGTAGTGCTTCATCTGCCCAGCCTGCGGACTGTGGAGTTGTGTAACTCATTGAAACTAAAGCCCTGACCCTAAAGTTGTGCTGCCGGACTGCTGAAGGATTGGCCGTTGATTTCCTCGAGCTTTCTGGTGCAGTAGGGGCATCAGGGATTTGCGAGGATTCTCTACGGAAGTTGCCAGGGTTCTAACTACTCTACGATCGAGTAAGTTGTGGTAGCTCAAGGTTGTTGAAGAACCAGTGTTCGCAAAATATCATCGGCTCTTCTGGGAAGACGCGTTTTGACTCGATAAATCTGACAAACAGCTCTTACAAGGTCTACAACACTGTAGGTAGGGTAGAGGGTTGATGCATCATGCAAAATTGGTGTTTCCTTTCTATTTCTCGCAATATCAACCCGGAAGCCTAGAAGCCCCAAACGGAAGCCCAAGCCCAAGACTCCAGAGTGCGAACGTTTATTAAGCCTAAGCATGAGCCCGTACTTTAAAGTTTGCAGGGTTAATATGTTGCGCCTTAGGTGAGCTCCTCGCCGTGTCAGGCGATGACGAAAAAAACTGTAGTCCACATGATCCCAGTCCAAAATAGGCCCCAAGCCGTCCAAGTTGTGAATTTGAAGAAAGAGGCTACACGTCGGCGAGAGGTTGGCAGGTTCTTCCTCCGAAACTCCAGCAGATGTCTTCCCATGCACCCTCTTCTTGGTGATCCGCAAATTGCAACTTGCAAGTGACACACAATAAACGCCAAACATTACGTGTGGCCCCGCCATTTTTGATTACTATGACTCAGCTGCTCCCCTTCTCGGCTGGCCCAACATGTTCCAGATAGTTTGACCGCAGGTTGTAGGTTTGGTGGGATGCAGTTTAAAGATATTTTGTTTGTATGAGGACATGAACGAACCCTATTCGTAGCACTGTCTTTGTTGGGAGCCCGAACACTGCCCAACATAGTTCTGCGCACAGGTCTCGGTTTGTATCTTTGCTCCTCAAAAATTGACCTGGAGGTGTGTTGACTGCATGTGGTGCCTCCTCAAATACCGTACCAAATTCAAATTCTGAAACCTTTCAAACCTACTCGAATCATTATAGCGATCAAGCATCACTCGCAAACCTCTGACATCTTAAGTTCGTTACAAGAGAGCGTTGGCCATCTTAAGTCGTTTGGGGAATAGTGTGCGCATTTACGGCATAAGGTTGCCGGAGCTCCCCTTGATGAACACATTATGACCCCTTCCAATGGCTCTCAACTTTACGAGCTACAAACACAGAATCCTGAAGCTTGCGCAGCCTCGAGTTCGCAAGCTTTCAATCAAGCACAGGAGCCTCGAACGTGAAGTCCCGGGTCTCGATAGCAGCCCTGACAATACACTTCACAGTAAACCTGGCAGAGCCTGAATCCTGTAAGCTGACAGTACCTCCAGCAAGGAGCTAGCAGAAGCGACACAAGATTGTCCCAGTGTTCACGAGGCGGACTTTGGGTTTTGGAGTCTTAGAGGTTCTACGCTCTATAGCTGTCAGAAATAGGGTCAGGGAGTTCGGGCACCGTCAGGATTGGGGCAGCAGGCTCGTGGTGATTGAGGTGGACCTTGGTAGCGTGTCAGGGATGTCCGGATCTCCACGTCCGGAGACAGAGTCCGAACCCCAACACCGGGCATGAAGGCGGCGTTGGGCCCCAAATCAGCCAAGACCACACTAGTAATGCCCGACTCCTTGAGTGCACACACGCAAATGGTCAGTCTGCAGAGGAAGGGAAGTAGGATTCATGTTTCTGTGCGAGTTTCGGGCCTGTAGACTGCAAACGTGTTTGGAGTTAAATGCATCACTGATCAATCATTCGTCCACCACGGCCACTGCCGCTGCCACTCCCACTCCGACTCCCCCCACCCACTCCCACTCCGACCCACTCTCACTCACACTCCGACCCGCACGCCCACGTCCACTCCTACTCCTACTGCTCCTCTTGCTGCACCTGCTGCCGCTGCCGCTGCCACTGCTGCTGCCTACTGCTACTGCTACTGCTACTGCTACTGCTACTGCTACTGCTACTGCCACTGCCACTGCCACTGCCACTGCCACTGCCACTGCCACTGCCACTGCCACTGCCACTGCCACTGCCACTGCCACTGCCACTGCCACTGCCACTGCCACTGCCACTTGCCACTGCCACTGCCACTGCCACTGCCACTGCCACTGCCACTGCCACTGCCACCTGCCACCTGCCACCTGCCACCTGCCACCTGCCACCTGCCACCTGCCACCTGCCACCTGCCACCTGCCACCTGCCACCTGCCACCTGCCACCTGCCACCTGCCACCTGCCACTGCCACTGCCACTGCCACTGCCACTGCCACTGTACTACTACTGCTACTACTGCTACTGTGCCGCAACAACAACAACAGCTACTACTACTACTACTACTACTACTACTACTACTACTACTACTACTACTACTACTACTACGACTACGACTAATATTAGTACTGCTACCACCACTGGTATGCTGATTGGTGGCACGGGTAACGGTAGCAGAAGTAGTAGTATTAGGAAAGCAAATACTATTTGGGACCATAGACGGCACGAGGCACAGCAAACAGCCAGGTGGTATAGCGTGTAAAAAATGTCGGGTCGTCAGGCATGCCTAAACCCGAAACCCCCGCACTCGCATCCCTGAGCCATGTGAAGCACCATGTACGATGTGAAATCCGATCCACTCCGCAGATCGAGTTCGACATAGCAAGGCGCCTTTCCGACAAGGTGCCACCGGGAGCAAGGGCTTGGGCCTGGGCGTCAGTTCAGGGTGTGCAGTGTAGGGAGAAAACTCGGAAAGACTGGCGTGCAGCTGATGCTATAAGCTTTTTGGAAGACAGCGGAATCTTACTGCAGCACTGATAAGTTTAAGAGCCATAAATATACTTTTCCAGCGATGGCAAGCTGTATGCCTCACATCGCAGCGTTTTAACAGGTGTGGTTCTAGAGGAGTTCCTTCGCGTTCGTTTTTGAAAGATGCGGTTTCGGTTTGCTGGCCTAGCTCTTCAAGTCTTCAGAGCTTGGGCATTGGGGCCGCAGGTTGAAGGATTGGAACGTGTTTCCGAACGTGGCTCGCGAGGCTGTCTCAGTGTGCTACTGCACAGTTGTTGGAAGAATCCAGCTCACTGCGATTGGTCGTTGGGGCCGGGGCATGGAGTCAATCGTGTGATGCAAGGGCCGGACGGCCTCACAATCCACTTGAAGGTACCCTTTTCGAGAATGGCCTTGTGTATGTTTTGTTTGTTGCAAGGCTCCGTATGAGGCTTCTGGAAGCTGCGCTGTCTTGCGAGACATTAGTGCCCGGTCTCTGGACATTCTGTGCTCAGCACGAACGGTTCTACACACACCCAAGACCTCGTTGTTCTGCTTTCCCTGCTGCAGCATCCGGAGATCGTCGTGCCACCGAGTGGGTATTTTCCCGGCTCCTGGGCAATGAATTTTACAGCATCGAATCAGCTTGAAATCATCCACTATACGTTTTTGTGTCTGCTGTCTGCACGTGGGGAAGTGTCATCGGCTGGGCTAAATTTGAAACTAGCAATCACACCGCTGGTTGATCATTGTAGCTGAGTGTCATATGACAGACAGAGTGAGTACAGCCGCAGCAACAAGAACGGCAGCAACTACTATTCCTTGTTTTGCTTCCGGTAAGACTACTACAACTGCTACTACTACTACTACTACTACTACTACCACTACCACTACTACTACTATTACTACTACTACTACTACTACTACTACTACTACTACTACTACTACTACTACTACGACTGCTACTACTACTACTACTACTACTACTGCTACTACTGCTACTGCCACTTGTACACACTACTATTACTACTACTACTACTACTACTACTACTACTACTACTACTACTACTACTACTACTACTACTACTACTACTACTACCACTACCACTACCACTACCACTACCACTACCACTACCACTACCACTACCACTACCACTACCACTACCGACGACGACAACTACTACCACTGCAACCGCTGCCGCTACGGCTACCGCGACCGTGACTCCCGCCCTACCGCAACGACTACTGCTACTTCTACGCTACTGGTTGCTGCTATTGCTCCTCTTGCTGCTTCTGGTACTCCTGTTGCTCCTGCTCCTGCACTGCTACTGCTTCGGCTACGACGGCGGCTGCGACGGCGAGCGCGACCATGACCACGACCGCGGCACTATCAGGGCTGGAGTTCAGGTAGGTTTTGAGAAGCAAAATGAGCAATGAGCATGAATCCAAGCCGTCGTGCACCAAGGTGTGATCGACAAGTTCGGGGGTCATGTTCCCACGGTCGAAAACGCCACCAAGCAGGCCTTCTTCAGCAGTGGTTTACAAGATTTGTTTTTGTTATGCTGCTGGCGGACCATGGATTCGCCAGTTGTAGCCACCTTTGCAGTGGAGGCGATTCCGGAAGATGTGATCCCAAAGCCTTAAAGCCAAAAAAACCCAAAGTCTGGATCAGAAGATCAGTTGCTACAGTCTCCCCGGGGCTGACACGTGGCTCGTTTGGGCTGTGGGTTTTGAGCACCTGTGGGGGCAAAGAAAAGCCCAAGTAGTAGTTGGAACTGGCGGAGGCTGCGAGCCAGCTTGTGGTCAAGCATGCAGGCATATAAGTAAGTATCGGAGTCGCAATATTTACTCGTAGTGATACTATTCCTCAGCTTGCGTATAGTCTATCCCCGCACCCCATTCTACTCATCAACGCTCTACAGCTCTACATCCCAAATGCAGGAATCTCCAACCTCTCAAGCACTTCCTCCGCAAGACCAGCAGAGCTTAGAGAGATGACTCTGAAATTGATCGCTGTTGCAGGTGAAGGATTCGTGCGCAAGAGCCAAAGACGTTCTTGATTCGCTTCGTTTGAGGCCAGACTTGTTGCTGTTTGGTGTTGTGTTTTTGAGTCTTTTTGTGCTGAGGTATCAAGCCCGCAGTCAGCGCTTAAATGTGTAGCTGTCAACAGCATTCAACAGGTTCGTTACGGTTTCAGATTCTTGAAGCACCTTGAAGAGTTGTCAAGCGCATGGGCGTCGCGTCCGCTTGCTGGGCATGTTTTTCGGTGGGGTCTTAGGGTGTTGGATGTTTTGACAACGGGCGCGGCTAATATAGGGGCCTTAATAATTACCTATCTCATTTTGAGGGTTCCTTATCAAAGTTATAGGAAAGTGGTGCCCAAAACCCTATTCTAATTACTAAAGCCACAATTTTGCACGTTGAAAAGTTCTCTGCGTTTTGCCGATCAGTTCGGCTGTGGATGCAGCAGTCTGCGCAATGATATCTGCTTAATTTGCAGGAGAGTTTAGGGCTTTGGGTTTAGGGCAGTGCAGTCTTATGGCTCTTCGAGGTTTTGCTACCTTGTCATGGCAACGGGCTATATCTTGCAATGCTTAGTAGCTGAGTTTATGAACTTTAAACTTTTTGGGATAATGAAACCCTCTTAAAACTGAAAGTTTAAATTTATTTTGGCTTATGAACTCGGCACCTAAGAATGAGTGGTAGCACAACGGCTTATACTTACATCTGAGCTGAGCTGCAGCACATTCGTTGCTCTATTGTAGGCGTCGGAATGCATGTATACTCACAAACACTTCCCCTTATAGTCCTCGAACAATTATAGTAGAATAAAGCCTCTTCTAGTAATTCTAGTTAGTCAGGCGCATAAGGGTTCCTATAATGGTTCCTGAAAAGGATAATCAGCGCCTGAAAGTTCAAATCATTTCGAAGGTGAAGGCCTCACACGGCTTAGAGGGTTTGGAGACCGAGGGTGTTGGGTTTAGAGTTTGGGGTTTGGGGTTTAGGGAGGGTGTAGGGGGTGGGGTTCGGATTTCTGGCTTTAGGTGGTTTAGGCACTTATGGTCTAGGGTGTGTGTGTGGTTTCTTGGGTAATTGTCTGGGGTTTTATTCTGGGTCCCAGGGTTTAGGCACGCAGGTTTAGAGTGCAGCGGCTCACTCAGATTTATATATAGTGTAGAGTGTATGGTTCAGGGACTCCTTCCCCGCACTGCCGGACACCCTCAACCCTTAAACCCTAAACCCGAAGCCCCTAAACCGCTAAGCCCCTAAACCCTAAACCCCTATAGCCCTTGACCCTGAAGCACTAGACAGACTGAACCATCGGTCTCCGCTACACGAAGGCCTTACACCCCGGTGCAAACCAGAAGTGACAACCGAGAGTTGAGACACCCAACATGGGGGGGGCCTGAAACCAACAACAACAACAACAACGACAGCAACAGCAACAGCAACAACAACAACATTAATCAGACGGACAATACCAATAATGTTTACTAAGCACAATACTAACAATATTCACTATCGCTATCGGTTCAATTTTCAAAAGAAGGAGCTCCGTATTCGGTACAACTGTAATATCCCCAAACCCTATGCAACCTAGAGTTGACACATTGACACAGCACGCTACAGGATCCCACAGGTATAGACGGTGAAGCTTCCCCGGTTTTTGGGATGCCAAAGCCACAAAGTACTATAAACTGTGAAGCTTCCTTCCGTTGAAGTTCTACCCTAAAGCCTAAAGTACTATAAAGCGTGAAGCCTTCTTCTGTTGAAGTTCTTGGGCAAGCCTAAGTTTCATAAGGGTTTAGGGGCTTTAGGGTTTCATATAGGTTAGCATTACAGCCCCATCGCCTCACCAAGCCTCTTCCTCTTGTCCCAAGCTTAAGGGATCATGGGACTTAGTAACAAGGGCTACAATTAGGATAACTATACGTATAACTACTTATAACCCCAATTAAGGTACTTATAACCTTACCTACTAAGTCCCATGATCCTCCAAGCTCGGGCAAGGCGACCGCACTTGAGAACAAACTACAGCTATTCGCAGGTGGGGGAGATCCCGGCTGGCCTCAGAGCTGTTTAGATTAGGGCTTTTAGGGTAATATACACACATGCGCGTATCCACACACACAGGCTTGCAAGCATGGATGCGCAACGTACGTTCATGCATACATACATGCATACATATACATATACATATACATAGACATAGACATAGACATAGACGTATACGTATACGTATACATATACATATACATATACATGTACATATGCATATACATATGCTTATACATAGACATAGACATAGACATAGACATATACGTATACATATACATATACATATACATCTCCAACCCTATCTGCAAAATAAAGCTGGCGTTTCCCACATGGTGTAATCTTATTGAGCAAATTTTGGAGGGGCTGTGAAGGATCTTGTTCGATTCATTGGGCACGGCGATTTTCGGTTTAGGGGTGCATCCAGGTTTCGGAATGTTGGAGTTTCTGTGAAGTTAGAAGCTACTTGGGGAGAAACGTCTGCCTCTTGTAAGCAGCTGCTCTCCCACAATATAAGCCTTGCAAAGCATGCAGGCAAGCCCCCCAAAGTGCAACCGTTCTTTGTTCGTCGTGTTGGACGTTTAGAGCCTTGCTGTGCAGGAGGCATCAAAAACCCTGCCCCGAACAAAGGCAGTGGGATGCCTTGCCGAGCTGAGACTAAACGTAGCACCTTCTAAGACCCCAAACCCACCAATTACCGAACTTCTCGACTGAACGTGTCGTCGGGTCTCCTTTGTAGAACTCTGCCTTCCGCTTGCTATGAATATGGGAGTTTCCGAAACTAGGGGACCCTAATATAGTACCCTAAATAGTAGGATCCTTAGGAAGGACCCCAAATAAGGTACCCCAATTTTCGGAAACTCCGCCCCAAGAAACACTAACTTCGTCTGGCTTAGGGTTACAAGCTGCGCAGAGACTCTACACCCCCAAACGTACGACGGACTGTGCCTGCAATCAGATTATCGATCTTCGATCATACGATCCATCGCTTGGTTGAAGGGCGGTGGGGTTCCTGGGTCAGCTCGGATCCGGGATTTTAAGATCGTCGGGCCGTTTCTCCTTTGTCAATGTGTCGAAGTTCGTTGAGGACAACTCGCCCAAAGCCGCAAAACCTCAGTCCTAAACCCCAAACGCTAAAAACCTCCCGCTAAGCCCTAGGCCCTAGACCCTAAGCTTAAACCCTTTGGACATTTTTTTCAAAGAAGAAACAGCGTTAAAGCCTGCCCGAAGCACACCAGCTTCCATCGTCAGGCAGCGAGGAAGCTTCGAGAGGAGGGGCATTTTCCGCAGGCCAGCTCATAGGGTTCAAGGATATAGGTGTTTAGGGAGTCAGGGTTCAGGGGTGTACGGTTGAGGATTCTGGGCTTCGCGGAGGTTTGTTTCTGGTTGAGGGCCTAAGATTGCGGTAACAATTTTGGGGGGGTTAGGGAATCCGTCAGCACAAAAAGCCCCACTCTTTTTACGCAACCGCTGAAGCAGATCTATCTCCAACAAGCGCACACTACATCCTGAAGCCCTCATTGCCCGTAACCCTAAACTTACTCCAAGCCTTGAGCCCGACACCCCCGAAAGCGAAACATCCTAACCTGTCATTGAGGCCAATGAGCTCTTCCGAAGGCTTCATGAAGAAGAGGAAGGCATCATTCCAGAGGTCGGGATTTGGGAGTTAGGGTTTAGGGGTTGATCTTTTAGGTGGCTTCGGTATACGGCGTTAGGCGTTCAGGGTTTAGGGTGTAGGGTGTTGGGTTTAGGGCTCAGGGTTTTGGGTCTTTTGGTTCCTGACACGAAGGATCCTCCTTTTGTAAGCTCTACATGTGGGCGAGGCGCTCGGGCTTTGGATTTAGGGTATCATGGGTGTTTGCTTCCAGGTTTTCGGAGGGTTTATGTAAGGGTCTCGCGGTTTTTGGGGTGTTCTTGTTTAGGGTTTAGATTCAGAGGTCGTGGAGTGGGGGAGTTGGGTTCAGGGCTTTCGAGGTTATATAAGGGATTTAGGATGCCAGGTTCCTGAGCATCATCCGGAAGCAGGAAGCAGGAAGTACAATCTCTAGTCACATATGTGAATATGTGCAAACTTCCCTCACAACTCCATTCATGCATGTTGTGAGAGGAAACATGAAGCCCTTGACCACACAGATTTGACACAGGGAGAAGCCCAAATTCGTTGTGTATCATCTTGAGTATTAGCTTGCCGTGGCACCTTTAGAGGTTTTCCAGGTAAATGCAGCCCAAACTTGAACACCCTAAACCCTGAACTTTCCCGGGCCTTCCGAAACCTTAAAGCCTGAAGGCCGTCGGGCCTATGCGGCCCTACAGCCGACATCCCACTTTCCCAAAAGATCCCAGAAGGGCCCAATGCCGAAAAATTGAAACTCGAAAGAGGGTTCAGGGTTTAGGGTTGTCAAACATTATGCACAACCATGAAAGCCTAAACTCTGATATCCTGAGCCCTACCATAGAGTAGGACATGCGTGTAGCAAAGACAGATCCTCCTTAAACCCTGCAAGAGCCGTTTGTTATACCCTTTAAAGGCTTGATAGAACCTGTCATAAGCAGCCTTATCGCTTGTAAAGCCTTTTATATATGAGGCCCGCACGAAGCCGTGTAAAGCTCAGCTGAGACCCTTGTCACACCATTTTAAAGCCTGTCTAGACCCGAGGCCCAAAAACCTTGACTAAACCCTGGTTTTGAGTTCAGACGCCCTAAACCCCAAATCCCCCAGACCACAGGCAACAGGAGCACCCCACCCCTTCTCCCTCCCCTGCAAAAAAAGCGCACACACACACAAACCTTGAGCCTGAACCCATATAAATGAACTTGATCCCGGACCCTAGACCCGAGACCTCATAAAGCCTCAACCGAATGGAGACCCGATGTCGGACCTGCGAGGCAGTTCTGCAGAAGAAGACAAAACAAGTCGTGAGAAACCTCTGTGTCCTGTTGGCAACCAGAGCTCTTAGTGCTTAGCTTCTGACGGTTTGGGGGCTTGAACCGGTCTGAGTCTTAGGGTTTTCAGATTTGGGAGCTTCCAGGGTTTGTAATGTTTGGAGGTCCAGGGTGAGGCTTCAGGTGGGTGGAGTTTTGGGCTCGTGGAGTATGATGAATGAAGGGTTTCCGCTTTAATCCATGTTTAGCTCGTGGCCTAAGTGTATGACTATGGTTGTGGCCGTTGAGTGGGGCTGGGGTTCTGTATGGAGTTTCGGCGGGCATGAGGGCTGTGGGCTCAGGAATGCCTGTAGCTTGGTTGCAAGTTTTGATGGGCACATGCTGGCTACGCGAATCCGCAAGGCCCTACAACCCCACCTGCGTGTGTGTACGCATGACGGTATCTTATGTTCCTGTAATGATGTGGCCTCAGACGCAGAACTTAGAAGGGGCCCCCACCCTGTAATAGTGGTATAAGAGGAATAGAATAGGGCCCTACTATAATCCTTATAGTCACTATTACAGGGTGGGGGCAGCTTCTAACGTAGACCCGGCAGGGCCCTTTTTGCTCGTGGGTTTGGGTGTAGCCTTGTTAGTTCCCCGATACCGCTCTAATTACTCTTAACTTATAGAAGTCCTGAGACACACCCAACTTAGATCCCGAGACCGCTGAACCCTGTACCCAAAACCCCAAAACCTTTACTCTGAGACGTATTCTTGGCCTTGCCATGTTTCGACCCCCGAACATCGTTCACCGTACATTCTGCCATCCCGGTTTCCGGATGCAGTTGAAGCAGTGTATAGTTTATGTATGTCGTGTTTCATGAGACCCTGGCTTAGCATTCTGCAGGGTGTAGTTTTAGAGAGTCAGAGTTGGAGGCTGAGGATGGCCAGCTGCTTGGAATTGGAATGCGAAGGGCACGTTAGGGGCGGATGAGAAAAATGAAACTAAACTTTTGCAAAGATTTCAAGCCCAGGTCGTCTCCTGTTTTCAATCGTAGGGTATGTAGTCACTACAGTAGAAGCCCAAAAGTTGGAAACCCAATAGCCTCAATCCTGAAGAGTAATGTATGGGGAATGCCAGCACTATTTGGCCTTAATCCGGTTTCCAACTTTTGGTGTCTACTGTAAACCCTTAACCCTTTGTATGTGTGTGTCTGAGATCCTCATTCGCCTCGCAGGTGCTTCGCAGATTTCTGGCACAATCGCTTCTTGGCCCCTGCGGCTTGAATCGGCCTCGCACGCCGTCAAGATTTCTACAGATATGAAGATACGTACAAGTGCGAACGTAGGTGTGTGCGTATATATATATATATATACATATATATACAAGTATGTATGTGTATATAGCTAATATCGTTTTGTATTTTTTTATGCGCCTATCTATCTATATATATATATATATACACATACAGATACATATAATTACCCTTATAATTACATGTACACAGCTATGTGTAGGATTGAATATTCAAGAATCAACTGTATAAGTATCTATATACACATATGTACAGATGTAGGCAGACATGTTTTTTCAGCAGAGGGTTAAGGCATTGTAGGCTCGCTTTTTGTAGAGGTGAATATTCGTGTGGGCAGCGTAGCAAAGCGTAATGATGCCATGTAGAATGTAGAACGTACGTAGTGCTCATACTGTAAGGTAAGGTTTGCATTCCTTGGGATTGTAGTGATGCTCGTGTGGACACTTTCTCACGTTGAAGTTCGAATTTTTCAAGAGTTTGCACATGGGCCTGAACTACATATCTTCACATCGATGCCTTTCAGACACCGGTTGTGCATGGAAGGATGGAGGGATGCTAGGTTCTTGCTGCTGTTGCTGCTGCTGCTGCTACTACTACTACGACTACTGCTACTACTACTGCTACTACTACTACTACTATTACTACTACTACTACTACTACTACTACTACTACTACTACTACTACTACTACTACTACTACTACTACTACTACTACTAATTACTACTACTACTACTACTACTACTACTACTACTACTACTACTACTACTACTACTACTACTACTACTACTAGTACTACTACTGCTACGACTACTAACAGTAATAGTACGACTAGCAACAAGAAGGAAGCTTTAACCTGCTTCTTCCAGCCTACCGGCCCGGCCTGCGTGGATTTCCCAGAGTCCCCAATACCCCTTAATTAGGGAATCATTCCTTAAATCATATTATGGGTCCTACTCTAATTTAAGGTATATTCCTTAATTAAGGTGTATTGGAGTCTCTGGGTTGTAAGTAGCGCCATAGTCGGAAACCAAGGGATGACACTGGGGCATCATTCGAAGACTTGCCATCGGTTTTGGGGTGTCGGAGGCACGTTTTTGGGGCCTCGGGATTCAATTAAATTGTTGGTTTTGGGATTGCTGCGTTTTGTACATAAGTCGGTCTCGCAAGTTACTCAAAACGCAAAACCCTGTTATGTGTTCCCTCGTCGGCGCTGCCTCCCGTTTTCCGCAAGGTCCTGGGTAGCGGGCTACTTATCTGCAGCTTCCTCTGAGTGTGCATCTTGGCATTGTTTTCATTTCGGTAACAGGATGTCTTCGATGCATAGTTAACCGCTTGCAGGCTATTTGTTTTCAGGTCATGCCCAAATTGCAGGATACCTTCTGGATGACACAGCTATGATGATTCTGTATGTCTTCTGACTGCAAGCTGCAGTGCATGTCCTTAGTTGCAGTGCGAACCATCCGTGCAGCAACATATGGGCACACACGCAAGAACAACCCCCTGCCCCCCCCGCTAAGCTCGAAATCATCACGCTGCCATGATGCAAAGCGGGCCCTAAACCCTAAACCCCAAACCCAAATCCTTAAACCCAAACCCCTAAACCCAGACCCCCAAACCCTAAACCCCTAAAGTACCTTGTGGCCGATTCGAGGCATGCTTCCCTTTCCCCTGCAGGCCGGAATGATGTGGATGAAGAGGTACTGCGCATCTGACATTGCGAGGCTCGCCATCGGCGGCTCTAGGGCTTGCTTCGTCTTTATGATTACGGATTTTCAGGGTTTGGGGTTCAGGAGGAGCGTGAGGTACTGTCCCCTGAAAGAGCCTAGTGACAATCAACGCTTCTGTGCAGGGTTCCTTCGTCGGAGTTCGATGATGCAGAAAGGAATTGAACTCCGCGCATCATTGGTACATAGCATGCCCACAATCCACACCCCATTTCTCATTCTGCCTTCTGCTGTAACTAGGATGCCCAGTAGTGCCCTTATTCCCTTTTTGTAGTCCTAGGTTCCTTATAAAGTTACCCAATACCAAAAAGAGAGGCCTTTTTATTCTTAGGTTACTGGGTATCCTCGGTAAAGATTAATGTGGGATGCCTGGCTGCCTGACGGACTGCACAGCACCGGCAACCCGAAGCTGGCCCAAGCTCTAAATCAATGGCATCTTGAAGATCCTTAAGACCGCAGCACAAAGACCAATTAAGATTCAAAGGACCCTTATGTAAAACCTAAACTAAGCCCAAAAAAGTCTCAACCCTACAACCCAGAAAGGAGTCAAGCTGTATCTTGAGAGGTTTTAGGCTGGGTTCAGGGTTTGGGGTTTCGGGGTGACGAAGATTTGAGGATGCAAGGATCATGAAATCAGTGCTTCGACCTACTCTAGAAGCATGAGAAAGAATACCAACATTCTTCCTTAGGGTTCCTCCCTTCGGGTTGGGCATTAGCAGGCTTAAGACTATGATGCAAGTGCGGTAGTCGAGAGCCAAAAACGAACCTTGGCAAGGGTGGTCGCAGCGATAGCCGACGTCGTGCAGGGAGCGACTGGTATCGTTGCAGCCTGCAACCAGGACTTGTTGGGTGCTTTCTGTATTCGGGTTGAAGCAGAAGATCTGCAAAGAGGGTGTGCGTACAGTGCGCATCCTAGGGTCTACATCAGGTTCCGCATAGTGCTTAGGTTCCTGCTACAGTTCATCGTGAACGTTAACCACGTAAGACTATTCGACAAGTGCTTATGCTTAATTCGCTATTTTTGGTTCATGACGGCTAAGAGATCAGCAGATTCCCGTTCGCTGTTCGCCCGTAGCCCCGGAAACACTAAGTCAATTGACCGTAGTTACACCATGTTGCACCGTAAACCCGGAACCCTGTAACAAATTCCTGAATATGAAAGTCAAACCATGAGCCTCAATTGCTTCTCCCAGCGCCAGCTGTGGTAAAGTTGTGGGATTGGGTATAAGGTTTGTACATAAAACCAATGTTTTTGTTAACCTATGTTTTTTAAAACCTATGTTTAAAAAAGAGCGGTAGAAAGGCAGTCAGCGGTTCACCTTGTTCAGACTTGAGTAAGCCCCGAATCGTGGACCGAGACCATCTGACAGGATGGACAGCCCTAGCTCCTAAGCCCTAGCTGGACCCGAAAGAACCTAGCGTTTTAGGGTTCCTTATTATGATTTCCTTATATAAGTCCTTAAAAGGGTAGGTTATTCCTGGTTAAGGTAAACCTTAAACCGAGAAGCTCTGTCAGGATCTAAAACTGACGCGGAGAATCGAGCACCGTGAAGAGCAGGCACCCTATGAGGAAGGGTTGTTTAGGGTTTCTAGTTTCTAGCGTTCGGGTCTTAAACACTTACCATGAAGGTTCACGGCGCCAGTCGAAAACTCTCGAGCGCAACCCAAAGCCCGCAACTCTACACCCGTAATCCAGTATCTTAAGTTTCAGACCACGAGGTGAAACCCTAAACCCTAAACCCCAGATGGACGGAGGGGTTGACTTGGAGTTTCGGCTGAAGGGTTTGGGGTTTGGCTGCTGCTACCCTGGACTCCCCCCCCAATCCCTAAAGTGTGGGCCTGCATGAAGTGTGGGGCCTCAGCCTATTCCACCGCAAAAAGGCAGCACACGGCAACTTCGGGTACATGTAGATGAAAATAGAGCTCCTTTTGCTAATGAACTGCTTTTCCGGGCATCTGCTTTGAGTTACATTAAGTTCAAACGGCCATATACGGGATATCGCTGTCGCATCCCAGATTATAATATCTTCAACTGTGCTACACTGCAGTGTACTTACTATTCGTTCTCACACAGTACCCTAAGGCTTCATGCATTAAAACTGTCCATAACTACCGAAGCAATATGTTGCAGATAGGGCCCCCGTAATTTGTTGCCAAGTCACATGAACCCTTTCCTAAGGCTCCATGTAGCTTATAATATAGTATAAACTTAGACGTTCAAGTACCTACACGTATGTAGGGACTCATGTAAAGCCTAAGTATATGCCATATGACCATATGATATGCCATATAGGTGCATGGAGCCATTGGGCTTGGGATATGCTTTAGGCCCTTACGTCGACGGCTTAACTGTTGTGTCATCAGCAATAGCCTAAACCCTTTGTAGCATACAAGCTTGCCGAGGCTTCGTGCCAGCAGCAAGCCCCGAATACTGAAAGCTACTGAAGCAAACTATAACAGTCTACTAACGGAGCGCAAGACGAGAAATGTAGTTCTTACATGCAGCCCTTAAAGAAGCACGGTTTGGGGTGTCTGAGTTAACTCCAAGTGAAATCTTGCGGAGGAAGAGCTCGCGGAGGTTTGGGAAAGCATCTTTGACCGGAGGCCTTGTCAGACCCATTTGTGGGTTTAGTCTTCGGGCTCTGTGGGGCTGTAGTGAATTGGAGTTGTGGGGTTCTGGATCAGGGCTTCAGGTTTCTGAATGGTTGAGGGTTTAAGGGTTAGGGCTCTTTCGGGCTCAGAGTGTATTTAGGGTGTAGACAGCACCTCTCCAGCCAGATGCCTGACACACCCCGGACATTATGTGATGATATCTGCTGGGTCATCTATACTGTCTATACTTTTCAGCTGTGGGTTTGCCAGGTCTATGCAGGAAGAGCACCCTGCCCACAACCCGAACTTGGAGGATCATGGGACTTAGTAACTAGGGTTATAATTAAAGTAACTCTACTTAAAACTACTTATAACCCCAATTAAGGTACTTATAGAACCTTACTTACAAAGTCCCATGATCCCTGAAGAAACCCTATAAACCCTAAACTGGGCCTCATAGGTCATACATAGGGACTCATGGGATCCGGCGTGTCGTGCTATACATTACCCTAAGGGTCCATGTGCCCAAATAGTACAAACTTTGCTGCTAAAGTAACCATAATATAAGGACTACCTGAAGGCCAAAGTATGTACTATTGGGGTACATGCCTTAAACCCTAAACCCTGTAGAAGCCTTCTACCGCCCTTATAGGAACCCTTAAAGGAAGTCTTTTTGTGTACATGGACCCTGAGGGTAAAGAGATTCAGAAATGACTTTTGAGGTTGGGCTTAGGTTTAGCGTACCGTTTCGGGTTTAGGGGTTTAGGGGTTAGGGGTTTAGGGGTTAGGGGTTAGGGGTTTAGGTTCCACGTGGATTTAGGGTTTGTATACGGCCCGGGTTTATGATTAGGTTTTAGGTTGTTCCTTCATGCGTATGTCGTATGTGTATTTTACATTATATATATATATAGATATACACACACGCACTAAACATTTGTACATGCATATATTGAGAGAGGGAGAGGGAGAGGGAAGTGAAAGTAAGACACCCCCTAATTTTCTTGTCCTAGACTAGGTCCTGGACTAGATGCGAGTTCCTTAACCAGAACTTGGCAGCAACCCTGAAACTCCACAGTATGAACCCCAAGGCGCAAGAGATTTGTCGCCTCCGCACTCCCCAGGTTCCCTTTTGGGGATACGGGGCTAAGGGCAGTTTAGGTTTAGGGGTTGAAGTTTAGGTACCTTGTTTTTGGTGTCATGGGTTCAGGGTCGTCTAGGTTTAGGGCCAGGGCTATGTAAATAGAATGTGATATAATATACGGTAGTTAGACCGTATCTTGGAACAAAACCTTTGCTGGCAGCTTTCATTCCTCAAGCCTTACACTCAAGGAGGAAGGGTTTGGGGTGCGCGGTGCAGGGACTTAGAGTGTATATCGGTGGGTGGTTGAAGGGGAGAGGATACTGGTCCATGATCAAAACTCAGCATCAAAGCTGCTTTACTGAGAAATCCACGGGAAGAGGGACACTGGTGGATACTCGAAACTCATCACTACAACTAAAAGCTATGTGAATATGCCTAAGTAAGACCGGCCCGAAGCCATTCACACTCAAGCCATATCGTTGACAGTTTCTGTCGAACCCGCGGTGACCCTAAACTTTGTGAAACTGTATCCTACACCGTCAGAAACTTGAGCCATGATGGACTGAGTATAAGTAAAACACTAAGCGACTGAACCTCAGGCTTGCATCTTGCCACCTTTGGTTAGTAGGGAATGGAAGGGGCCCTATAAAGGGGTCTATAAGGGCTACTATAAGGGATCCATAAGGGTACTGTAATATAGGGGCCTTTTTAATCCCATAACTTACCTTTGGTTAGTAGGGAACGGAGGAATGGGGTACAATTATAACTACTAATACTACCATTCTTCCATTCCCTACTAACCAAGGGTAAGTCTTGACCACGTGTTTAACCCGCAGGTTGCAGCCGGTCGTGAGCAACACGGCTGCGCAGAGCATTCGGCGGTTTTGTGGGGAGTAGGGCAGTAGTACTTAAAGGGTTTAGGGGTTCAGGGTTTAGGGTTCAGAGGTTTGGGGTTTAGGAGTGTAGGATAGTAGCCCGTGAACCTAAAGCCTGAGTACTTTGCAGCAAGCTCATGAAGTGCGTCGACGGCATCACATCCTGCTGTTTAGAGTTTGATGCTGAAGAAGTCTTCCTCAACCCTGTAATGTTGGAACCTGATTATGTAACCTTGGGCCTTTATGAGGGCTCCTCATATGAACCCTACTATTTTGGGGTTATAGGCCCAGGGTCTCTTAATCAGATTCCTACATTAGCCTGTAGTGTCATAAGGTTGTGTTGTGTTACCGACGTCGAGCTCCGTATCGAACGAAATATCTCTGTGTTTGTTTCTTTCTCTCTCTCTCTCTCTCTCTCTTTCTCTCTCTGTCTCTCCGTCTCTCCTCTGTATACATATACAGTTTTATGTCTATATATATATATATATATTTATAAATATACACTTATATGTATACATATGTTTGATTTTTTGTTGTTTTGAATGTCTATGTACATGCGACTACACATAGTACCCTGGATAAATACCTGTGTATGCATATATGTATATATATATATATACATATATTTATTTACACACACTGTGTGTGAGTATGTGTATGTTAGACAGATAGGGCATGCTCTCCCTCTCTGTTTGCCAGTCCGTCAGTCTGTCTGTCGTTGTACATGTGTATGTGTGTATATATATATACATATATATATAGATATATATAGTTATTTATGGTACGGCCTGATCTGGTATGACCCGAACTAGTGTGATAAAGACGATCGGGAATGATGTGGTTAGCTCTGATAATCAGTTGGAAACCATATGACACTACTATGGTTTTACATATGTACATACATATATGCACGTACATGTGTATTTGTATATACCCATATCTATATATATATACATATATATATATATGCACTGGTTGAAACTGTTTACATTGATTCAAGTTTATATGGGATGTGGTTGGTTATGGTGTATGATGCCGCCATATAGTATATGGTGTTTGGCAGACGGCATGTGATGCTGGACGGTGTATGCTACAAGACATAAAGTACATGATACATTGCATATCAGGTATGACATGAGGCAAGGAACGGGATGTGGCATGAAATGAGACACGAGATTAACATGATCTAAACTGCAGGATGCTTTGAGATGCGGCAGGTGGTATGACGTGATGTGAGATATGCTATGACGTACGATAGGAGATATGTCATAACATTGTTGTTATATGGCGTATGAAAACCGTAAACGTGATGTTGTATCAGCATTACACATTATGTGTATCCAGGTTATGGCGTGGCCTGAGACGATACGACATGGTGTACTATGATATGCTATGTTATGCGAAGATATAGTTCTGATATGATACGGTGTGAGATTTGATGAGCTGACGCAACAACCGACGATATATGAAACGGTATGGTATGATATTTAGTAGTAGTAGTAGTAGTAGTAGCAGCAGCAGCAGTTGTTGTTGTAGTATGAAAAGTAGTATCTTTTGTGATGGCATTTGCTTGATGAGGCATCCTTTGCAAAAAGCAAAAGCAGAAACATAAAGCCACAAACAAAAACATCGAGGTGAGCTGCCAGCAGACCCAACTGATCGTCTTCGATTTGGAACTCGAGTTTTGCGTCTCGAACAGTGTCGGTGAGGTCGGTGAGGGCTGGTACTGTGGGGGTTTTGGGGAAACCATCATAAAGAAGCTGAGAAAGGTAGGCTTCTAAGGTCCAGGTTGCAATTTAGGCCTCTAGTCGCGGCCCAATACATTAATCATAGGAACTAGGAGGTCTGGATAGCGTCCTGGGGTCATGGTTAGAGAGGGGATTAATGATAAAGCGGCGCACGCAGGAATCTGTGGCTTCACGAGGTTTAGGTGTACGCTGGAAGCAGGTAGAGCAACAAGAAGCCGCTGTAATTAGCCCGAGGCGCCATGGAGGCAGTGAATATCACACACACACACACACACAGTGGTTTAGAAATTAGGCTGAATTTAGGGGGCACAGGGTTGATACTGTGAATGGTACTGTTGCGAAGGTAACAGTTTGGTTCCGCAGCTTTGGGCAAATACCCTAAGGCTCCAAAGCAGTTCCTTCTTGGGGTTCATATATAGGATCCTATAAGGTAATCCCAAAAGGGAACTACTATGGAGCCTGTGGGTAGGAGCCGTGGGCATGGAGTTTTGCAACGGTCGGCATGTCGCTGCGGGTTGGGGGAGACGGATTAAAGCGTCATGGCAGGTTCGCACTGCAGCTTTGAAACGTTAGATTCTGTAGCTCAGCATCTTGGACCCTAGCCCCCCTTATCCTAGAATCCTAAACTCTAGGACCGATATGCTTCTTAGCTCTACATGCCCAAACCCGTATCTAGAAAACACACAGCGCTAAACCGGTCTGTGTGGTAGTTTCCCCGTCCCTAAACCGTAAGCCTGACGTAAAGTTGAGGTCTTCGTATTTGGCATCATCCGGCTTGCTTTCCTAAACCCCCAAAGCCCCGAAACCCTAAACCCCTAAACCCTGACCCCCTAAAACCCCTCAAACCCTAAACCCCTAAACCCCTAAACCCTAAACCCCTAACCCTTAGACCCCTAAGCCCACAAGCCCTAAACCCGAAACCCCTACAGTAGACCCTTCAGCCCTAAGCCCCCCAAACCCCTAAGCCCTAAACCATGTCTCCGATCTAAGGCGCCTGGCGGGGGCTTGATATAGGGGCCATGGTATGGCTTGTATAGGCTTAAGGGGTTAGGGTTTAGGGTTTAGGGTTTTTGGGGGTTTAGGGATAGGGGCCACAGAGTAAAGTTTGGGGGTGCTTAGTCGCAGAATCGTACCACACAGCTCTGAGGTGCCATGGAGGTTAATTGCTGATGCCACCTTTGTTAGGGGTCATCATCACCTAAACCCTAAACCCTAAACCCTGGATTTCAATTTGATTTCAATCCACTTGGGTTAAGCATTGAAGGATGTTGAAGGTTCAGGCTTCAGGCCTCTTTCATTGGGGAGTTCTAGTTCTAGGGTTGGAGCCGGGTTTAGAGTCTAGTCTGGGGTGTAGGAATCGTGCACCCTGCACAGCAATCTGAGGCAAACAGGGCTCATAGAGTCTTTTCGCTGTTCAGGGTGTAGGTTTCAGACTTTTTGGTTCGAAGACGCCGGCAGACTTTTCAGCGGCTGTGTTTCCGATAGCTTGGCCTGGCGCCCAGGCACGACGACGACGAAGAACCTGATACTGCCACAAAGGTCAAGGTACTCAAGGAGCAGGTTGGAGCCTGAATTGCAGAGGGGAGTTTCCGACACAAAGGGGATTCTAAGATAGTACCCTGAATGGTCGGATCCTTAATATAAGGACTCCCAAAATGAGGTGCCCCTACTTGTCGGAAACTCCCAAATCTGGGTCAAGTCGTCGTTCAGAGGCCAGCTGCCCAGCGCCCCTGCATCCAGTCAAACACTGCCCAGTATGAGTGCTTTCAACAAGGTGAAGTTTAATGCTGCGCTTTCTGTCCGTTCTGCTCTAGTTCCGCATGTAATCGTGTGGGTCTGGATGAATGTTACGCATTGCCTTCTATCGTCTTTGTCACTTTCGTCAATGTCATGGTTGTGGCAGTCTTCAGTAGACAATCTGTCTATTGCTGTTTTCTTTGTGTTTTGTCAGCCTGGAGCTGCAGTTGCTACTGAAACGCCTGCTGGTAGGCTGCTCAGCCCGACTCTGTTGATTCCGCTGATGACTGAGCTGCCGTCCCGTGAGCATTGAGCTGCAGGATGATCACCAGGAAAAAGAATATAACGATGTTCAACCTCATTGTGCTATGAAGATGCTGCAATGATGATGATGGCTGTGCTGCATGATGATGATGATGCTGTCGATGCTGGTGGTAATGCTGCTGATGATGAAGAAGAAGATGATGATGGCCATGAATATGTGTGAATGACTGTCTGTGGTTTAGCCCTCCGCTTGCCCTTGCTTCCTTTCTTCCTTGCTTGCTTGCCTGCCAAATTTCTTGCGTCGTTGGTTTGTTTGGTTTGGTTTGGTTTGGTTTGGTTTGGTTTGGTTTGTTGGTTGGTTGGTTGGTTGGTTGGTTGGTCATTGGTTGGTTGGTTGGTTGGTTGGTTGGTCGGTCCTGCTGTTGTTGTTGCTGCTGCTGTTTGTGCGGCATATGGTTGCTGAGGCTACATGGGAGACCTTGCACAAAGGCGTCTGCGCTGTGAATGCGGCACAGGCCGGGCTAAGGCCTTGAGCTTGGGCCGACAAATACTCCTCATTTTGACTTTACTGGACTCGACCATCCCTGTTCTACATGGCACTGTTCTCTACTCCCAAACCCTAAACCCTAAACCCATCCTAAACCCTAAAGATGTACTTAGGGTTAGGGTTTAGGGTGCATTCCTGGAACCCTGACCCCATGCTCGATGCTCCGGCTTAGCTTAGTGGTGCTCCCTTAACTCATCACTAATACCCCCCCACCCGAATCTAAAATGCCTTGTTGTTGGCTCCTTTGAACCCAAATTAGTACCCATATCACATTCTTATCATAGACTGTTACGGTACGGGCGCACCCTAAGTACATGATCCTAAAACTAAACCCAAAAAGGTTGGCGTTTCCCCGGGTTACTGGACACCCTAATCCCTAAACCCTATTTCAAAACCCCCCAACCCCTGAAACCCCTAACACCCTGAAAAACCCTTAAAACCCCTATATAATACCTAACCTAAAAACCCTTAGAACCCCTTAACAAAAGTTCCTTAGCCCCTCAACCCATGGTCCCTTCAAAAGGAACCCTTCAAAGGAGCCCATGCCCTAAACCCCTATAGATCCCACCAAGGATCCCTTTAAAGGAACCCCTTACAGATCCTCTCAGGGAGCGCTCTTCCTCGGACGGGCTGCGTTGGAGATCGTCGGCTCCATGGAGCACTCTGGGCCCTGAAAGAGACCCTAGCAGCCCTTCACTAGGATGCCCAGTAGTTCCCTTAGTCCCTTTTTGTAGTCCTAGGTTCCTTAAAACTCTTCATGAACTAGGATGCCCAGTAGTTCCCTTAGTCCCTTTTTGTAGTCCTAGGTTCCTTAAAACTCTTCATTAACTAGGATGCCCAGTAGAACCCTCAGTCCCTTTTTGTAGTCTTAGGTTCCTTATAAAGTTACCCAATACCCAAAAGGGAGCGTTGTTCATTCCTAGGTTGCTGGGCATCCTAGTTAAAGGATCCCTTAAGGTAACCCCTAAAGGAGGCTTGTAAGGAAACCTAAAAGGATCCCTTAAGGGACCCCCAAGGAGGCCCATAAAGAAGCAAGAAGGATCTGGGTTTAGGGGAGTCGTTGGGGTGTTGGTTTGTTACTCGAAGGGGCCTTTTAATAATTACCTATACTATTTAGGGGGGGGGACCCAAAACCCTATTCTAATTATCAAGGCCCCTATATTACGGCATTGCCGTCAAACCTAAACACTAACAACGGTTAAGGGCTTCCGGGGCTCAGATGAAACTCAAACCCCCGAACTGTCCAGCCCCAGAAGTCCAGATGCCCAGTGTTTGAGTGGTTGCTGAATTCAGAATTTCTTCGGTAGCTTGCAATCTATAGGGTGCCGTGTCAAGAGTAGAATGAGGGTTCCTGACTTAACCCGGTTTGCCAGGATTTGTGTGCATGCGAAGATGTTGATGCAGACTCTCCTGGCACATGATGGTTTAGCTGTCAGCCATCTCGACGGCGAGACTGTTCTACGGCAATGTGTCTTTCTACCGATCGATCTATCTGCTTATCTATGTGTGTATTATACATACAAATCTATGAATATATAGAAATATATAAACATGAATACATAAATATAGATATACATATACATATAGGGAGTCGTGGTACGAGCCTCACGTGAAGTTGCTGACTCCAGATGACGATGTTGCCTGAAGCTTTAACCGTTTTGGCTCCTCGCCACATGCACATCCCATTCTTTCTTTCATGTTCTTTCGCTGAGACCCGAGTCTCGGGAGTGAAGCTGCTGTACATATCCATGTATCAGCTTTGGTGAGTCTTGTGCCGAGGCCTTGATCCCCCAAGCCTCAATCCCTGAAGCAGTCCTCTTGGCTTGCATGCACCCTGTCTTCTACCTGTCCTCAGAGCCTCAGACCAGGCATTGTCCGTTTGCTCCCTTCGACGAGCTCGAACGCTTGCGGTGCGCTTCCAAGTTTTTCGCAGCGGTCAAAGGTGCAGGGTTCAGAAACTCTCGAAACTTTCGCCCCCCGGCATCCTACAGTATCGACAGCCGAACCCAAGCGCAGGCAGCTCAGCCATGTAGTCTGGGCATATCTGGCATAAGGGTAAGCAAATTACGGCACTGATGATTCGGAATTCTGGTCGCCGTGGTCGTGACAAAGGGTACCCATGTCCCTCTGCAAAATGAAAGATCCGCAACCGCTGTGTTCGCTCCATGTTCACAGCAGCTGCAAAGTTGTGTCCTTCCGGAGAAGAACTCTACATCTTAAACCCTAAACACTGTAGGACGAACCTCGGTCCTGAGTCTGACATGCTACGTAAACCAGAAGCTGCACTCCAGACGATGTGGCCTGCAAGGTGTGCAGCGAATACCCAAGGGTCCTTTGCTGCTTTCGTGGTGACCAGCAACACGCCCACAACTGGTCTTGGAGCCGTTTTCGTTTGTTGTGGGTCTGGGCTTTGGTTTCAGGATACTTTAGAAGGGGCCCCCACCCTGTAATAGTGGTATAGTAGGAATATAATAGGGCCCTAATACAATCCTTATAGTCACTATTACAGGGTGGGGGCCCCATTCTAAAGGATACTCGGATTTCCGGATTCCTTGGGATTTCGGGCTGGCCTTACCAATGTCTGGGGATCGGCATCAAGTTCAGGCTCCGGGATGCCTTGAGAGAGGGTCCAAAAGAGACTGAAAGTGGGGTTTAGGATTTTGGGGTTTAGGGTTTTAGGGTTTAGGGTTTTAGGGTTTAGGGTTTTAGGGTTTAGGGTTTAGGGGTTTAGGGTTTAGGGTTTAGGGTTTAGCGTTTCAGGCTTCAGGGTTTAGGGTTTAGGGTTTTAGGGTTTAGGGTTTTAGGGTTTAGGGTTTAGGGTTTTGCGGTGTCGCTGATTCGCAGTTGATCCGTAACCGCAGCTGGAACCTGCTTCACAGGCCCCATATTGACCCAGATGCAAGTGTTCCGGCGACCTTTGACGGTTTGGGAAGATGCACCCCACAGGCAGCACGATTCGAAGCCCCGTTTTTGTGTCAAGGTGAGTTTCGGGGTTGAGCAACTTAAACTCTGAGCCCTAAAACATAATGGGCCTAAACCCAGTGGTTTCGGGGTGGAAGGTCAAGTCAGGTCTCGGAGCTTTTAATCGTTTATCTGATCTGGCTCGGATGTGCGGTGGGATCCGGGGTCTAGATCTTAGGGAATTTTCGGGTCTAGGGTACCCTAAACCTTAAGCCCTAACCCCTAAACCCTGAAACCCCTAAACCCCTGAATCCGCTAGACCCCTAAACCCTAAACCCCCAAACCCCTAAACCCGAAACCCCTAAACCCAAAACCCAAAACCCCTACGCACTTGAGCCCTTTTGGGCGTGGATGTTCAGGGGCCCCAGCCCTGCCTGAACTCCACAGGTCATGTGCTGGCGGAAGCGACTGCGGCCTGCCAGGAGCTACCCTGGGTGTCTTTTTAAGGGTGCTACAAAAGAGGCTATATGGGAGTTTCCGAAAATAGGGGACCCTAATAAAGTACCCTAAATAGTACCTGGAACGCTTCAGTGGCTAAAAAAACCGGGGCCCGCACGAAACGGGGCGACTTCTTAAAAGATGTGCGAACCGAAGCTCCCGGATAATCACCCAACCCAAGAACAGGCACTGTGACCATTATCAGTAATCTTGTGCCAAAACCCACATCCTCTGCCATATATTTCTGGCTTGGAACTGAACAAACATAATTTTTCCCAAGCAGTTCCTTAATCCCAGGTCGATCGCAGCTGCTCTTGTGCATCGAAGCACCATGAAGCACCACATGCGATACTTTTAGTTCATGCTGTGGTACATCGCACCATACACATTGTCGTATCAGTCCTGAGTATATACATACGAACACTATCATATGGGCAGTCGAGATTTTGTCTTTGACATAGATTACTCTGAAGGAACTGATACTTTGAAAATTTGTGGGTATATAGATAAGATTCAGAGAAATCCTTTGTTAGGACCCCCATCGTACACCCGAACAACACAAGGCAAGCATTATCAGGACCCCTATCTTACACCCGAATCACACTATATAAGGATTTCTTTTGTCGTGCTCGCTGTGCGGTGCTCTCGACATGTCGGCGAAGCTCATCCTGAGATGAAGGACCGAGGTTTGGGGTTTGCGATCGTGCAATACTTTATAAATGGGTTTTTTAGACTTTGTCAGGACTTTCGGGGGAGATCGTGGACGAGGCTTTGATGGCTTTGTCCCAATGGGCTTCTCAGCAGCATTATTTGCGAGCATGCTTTATTATACGCAATAGTTCATACATGACTCGCCCACTCACCTAAGGCTTCCGGTGGTCGTGGCTACATGAGTGAGCAAGAAGTGCCCTGCCACGTTTGCACTGGTCCTGCGATTTTGTCGTGAGCCGGCTTTGTGCGGTTTACATGTGATTGCTGCAACATGTTGGGGTTCAAGCTGTGTTCTAGTCCTAGCGAGCTCATCTCATGATGATGGCTGATGATCGTGTCGAACGCCTGTCTACACGGCTGGAATCCCAGCCAATTTTGAGGAGAAGATTCAGGAAAGGATTGGATTGGATCAAAACGCCTCCTGAAGCCCTTGGCGACAATACTTTGCTTACAACCAATGCCTTGAACTTGAACTTCAGCTCCCTGCGAGAAACCATCCAATGGATGTCCACCCCGAAGATCTCGGTAAAGACCCTGGAGCCCGAGGCCCGTGATTAAGACGATCAGTCGGATAGTATTTTTCCCAATCGATTTCTTGAACCCCTCCAATCCTGTGCAGGTCAAGTCGCTCTTCAAGAAGATGAACCACGTGCCGGAGGAGAAAAGGCAACCTTGGATTGATGCCTGGTCCATAAGGACCATGGTCAGCTTTGCTTTGAAACGGCAGAGAGATTCGGAGCGACGGGGGCAGACTCCCAAAGCTACTTCGATTAGCAATCAGTTGTCAACGGTGCATGATAACATGTTGTGGAATTCGGTATTATGCTTGCTACATTAAGGAAGAGAATGTTCGCAAGCTGTTCAAGATCATCAAGCGCCGACGAAAGGAGTGGGCCAGAGCTGCAAGCAGGAATCGACTTCAGGAGGAGGAAGATGAGCAGGAAGAGGAATCCGGGGAGGATGAGAATGAACCAGAGGAGGCAGAAGATGATCATGAGGATAAGAAGGGTAAGGGCAAGGGGCCCGCACACGGGGCCGCAGATGACAAGGAGCAGGAAGAGGATTCTGCCGGGGAGGGGGAAGGAGAGGAGGAGGAAGATGTTGATGCTCACGATGCGATTGTGGAACTGCCCGGTAGTGGTGGAAGTAGCAGCTATGGAATGCAACAGAAACGTGATAAGCTCGCCGAAATCAATGCCCAGATCGCAGAACTACGAAAATCTTTGATCGGGTACTTGGACTGCTTTAGTTCTAATCTTGGTAGCAACTGACCCTGGTATACGTCCGAGAATGTCATCTTACGGCACAGCTTAAGGCACCCGAAGCCGGCTCCTACATTGCATCCTGGCAGCTCGCCCGAATTCTTTTTTCTAGAATACGAAAGATGCTATATAGTACCTCATATATGACTGGCAGCTGCGAGGTGAGCCCATCCGCATCGATGACAGCCCTGAACCCGAACGACGTCCTGCCCTTCGCCGTGCTCGCTCCAAGCGACCCAGCCCAGGAGCCAATCCTGATGAAGAGGCGGGCTTCTTCTGTTGTGAGCAAGTCATGATTTGGGAATTCAGTTGTGGTCTTGGGTATGGTAGAAGGACACCCAAGTATGAGACTTCGGCTACTTTGCATGGCCTCTCCTCAGCCGAGACCCTTGTGTTGCCGGGAAAGCCCTTGGACCGAGTGGAGCCCGAGGTAGGTTCGCTAATATGCATATGAAATGTGCTGTGTATGTATGTATGTATGTATGTATCAATAGTCAAGAGCTTGCTTATCTAGAATGCATGGCTTGAGCTGGCAGGTTTCAGAGCCGATCGTGACTGCCCAGGAGCAGAATGCTTTGCGAGCACTGAAACGTCCTGCTAAGCGGGGACCCAAGGGCGGCCCAAAAGCTAAGGCCAAAGCTAAAGCAAAGGCTACAGCTAAAGCTAAAGCTAAAGCTAAAGCTAAAGCTGCTGCTAAAGCTACTGCAAAAGGCCAGGGGAAAGGATGCAAGGGCAAGGCTGCTTGCAAAGCGAAGGCGAAAGCGAAGGCGAAATCGAGGGCGAGATCCAACGATGCCGTGGAGGCCCCGCTGGACCCAACGGCAGGCAGCGAGCCTGCTACCAGCCGTGGCCGAGGACGGGGAAAAGGCAGAGGACGTGGGCGAGGCCGTGCTGAGGATGTGCCAGCAGCTCTACGAGCTGCTGAGGATGCAGGTGCCGTGGTGCCAGCAGATCCAGCAGATGCTGAGGATACAGGTGCGAATCCGCCGCCGGCAGCGGGTGGAGATGGAGAAGCCCGTGAGCTGGGATGCCCAAGGTGCCGGTGGAGCCGTGGAGGCTGCCTCACGTGCCGGAATCCCAGCTACGTGTATCGAGGAGTCCGTGGACGGCCACGAACCCGAGCCGAGGACTAGGTGCTCAGCTTGATCAGGGGAGCTAGATCGACTTTTCAACGGGGTTTGCCACATGATGTGCCATGCTTAATTATTTGGGGCATGCTTGGATGCACAGGGAAAAGAACCTTGTGTGTCAGTGCATGCAAACGTTCCCTTATGGGGTTCATGCAAGTGGTCCCTCACGCCAGAATCTATCCATGTTACCCACATGTAATAAGTACAGCAATCAAGGGTAGTATAGGGGACCACAAACGCATTCAACAGCTGTGTAGTGTAGCCCTTTGCTGCCGATCCTCCGAAGTGTGCTTTCGCGAAGAAAACGATCGAGATTGTAGTCATCTGAAGTGCAGCAGAGTATCATTCCATCATCGGTCATTTGTATGCAGCCAGGTACAGCCCGATGAGTTTCGCATGGAGGAAGCGGCAACGGAGCACGTCCTCAGGTGCCACGGTTTTGCTTTGCATGATTGGGATTATGGCTTTACTTTTCTGCTATCGCTCCCGTGTACTGAATGCGATTGCTCGCATCAGCCTGTCAAGCTTCAGCTTGTGTGTTTACATGTCACGATCATATATATATATATATATCTTGATCATCCGATAGTGAACCTTGGACCCGAGAGCCATGTGATTGGGAGCCATGTGGTTCTGCCATCAAGTATCCGCAGCAGCCGTCCTCGAGATGCATTATGCACTCACGCATCGTAGCTTTGCTTACTTTATACAGATCAGAAAAAAACTATATCCCAGGTTCTCTTGATTCTGGTCCTGCTTTTCTTCAAGACGGAGGGCTCGGATCTGGAGAAGGCCCAGCAGTGCAGCAAGTCGGGTGTACCAATATTGCCAGCAGTACAGTGCTTTAGATTCAAACAAAGGAGACTTGGAAGTACTGGGCACCTCTGCCTGGTTTTCTGATTCAACTACAACAAGGACCAGCCTCATATCTGCGAACAATATATGGGTGTCTCTACGTCTATCGCTGCCTCACTCTCTCTCTCTCTCTCTCTCTCTCTCTCTCTCTCTCTCTCTCTCTCTCTCTCTCTCTCTCTCTCTCTCTCTCTCTCTCTCTCTCTCTCTCTCTCTCTCTCTCTATCTATCTCGATGCCTTTCCCTTCTGAGGCTCTGCGGATTCTGGAGCTATCGCTATTAAGATGCTGGACATGCAATATTCGAGCAGCACGGGTCACTACATGCCGGTGTGTATGCTGCCGCTTGCACTTATCATATCTGTCTTTTAATTCAATCAGTTTTAAATCAAGCTCCCATCGCACCGAGGTTTATCTCCAGGCCTTCTGGTTCTGGGGTTTCGGCTGCAGACCTATGGCTTGTGGAAATGGGTACTGTCGGAGCCTCTTGCTTGCACTGGAGTTTCATTATCCTCAAAACATATCAACAGCCCTCCCAAAAACTACATTGCCCAACACCTAGGAAATCTGCTTCGGCAACCCCATGGATAGATGCAGATGTGTGGCTATCCTTCCATACGGATGAAGCTCAGTGGCAGCATCAGCCCAATCAGGTAGGCAGCAGCCGTAGCTACCTTGTCTTAAACAAGCTGTCAACTTCTCTTGGGCAGGTGACATTGGCCTACGGTGGAGTCGGAGAGTTCATCTACGAGGAATTCCCAGGATGTGCGGGTCGAAGCTGAGACCACATTCTTAAGGGTTTTGAGGCAAGTTCTAGCACGTAGTTTCACAGGCTGAGAGCTTGGACTCTCTTCGTGGCAGCAAAGGAACGGGTCGCATGGGGGTGTTAAGGGTCTATAGTTCAAGCAAATAAGAGGTTGCCGTATTTCTAGAAATCGCCAAATTGAGGAGGTGTTGGTTGTTATGTTAGATCAAGTTCGTATTGGGGTTCTACAGTAGATCGCTGGCATTCCTGAGAAGTAGTGCACAGCTTCAGTTTGAATAGGGCCAAAGCTAAGACTACGTAATACTTCAAGTTCTCCTAAACTCGCAGTCGTAGGCGACCTGTTCCGAAGACACTGGATGCCCTGAAGCATGCTCGTCCTTGCATGAGTTCTGTGCATGTGTATAGTATAGTATCAGGATAAGATGCATGCCCTTGTGTTGCATGTTTATGTATACACACCACATGAATATCGCATGAATATGTTCACAGCACATGTCCTCATGCTACACAATCAATAAGAATAACAAACCTATATAGCCCAAAACCCCATGCAAGACCTCTAGAGGGCCTGGGTGACGATATTTTTAAGTGCGAACAAATGATGATACTGGCACTCCTAGCAATACCGCCAAACGAGTGCTAGACTGCTAGTAGTAGTAGTAGTAGTAGTAGTAGTAGTAGTAGTAGTAGTAGTAGTAGTAGTAGTAGTAGTAGTAGTAGTAGTGGTAGTAGTAGTAGTAGTAGTACTAGTACTAGTACTAGTACTAGTACTAGTACTATATAGTACTAGTACTAGTAGTAGTCGTCCTTGTAAGAGTAGTATAAAGTAGTATATAGTAGCAGAGGCAGTAGTAGTATAGTTATACTACATAAATAGGGTAGTAGTAATAGTACTACTAGTATACTACTGCTTCTACTACTACTACTACTACTACTACTACTACTACTACTACTACTACTATGCTACTTCTACTGCTACTATACAACCACTGCTGCTACCACTACTACTACAACAACTACTACTACTACTACGACTACTACTATTATTACTATTATCACGATGACGGCATGCCATGTGACACACTCTTGCTGCTGCTGTTGCTACCCTACTGCTGTTGTTGCTTGGAGTTCCATTTACCAACTGCTTCACAACACACTTTGAACCACACTATGCTGCTACGACTACTACTACGACTGCTTCTACTACTACCACCACTCCCGCACTACAACTCCTGCTGCTGCTACTATGCTCTACTATACCAGCACTTGTTCCTTGTCTTCTACCACTGTATCCCGTACCACCACTACAACTACTACCTATAATATATCTATATATATATATATACATATATATATATATAGCTCTGCTGTTACAACCTACCATGGTATACTATACATAGCTTCTATACTAGCGATACGACTATATACTCCATTATGATTGCTTTCACTATACCAGAAAGCTACTGCTATGAATACTTCTTCTTCTACTACTACTACTATACGACGACGATACATACTTACTGCTACAGCTACAACTACTGCGACTGCTGCTGCTACTACTGCTGCTGCTGCTGCTCTTGCTGCTGCTGCTGCTGTTGCTCAGCACTATGCTGCTACTACTACTACTACTACTACTACTACTACTACTACTACTACTGCTACTCCTACTACTACTCCTACTACTACGACCACTTGTAGCTACGTATATATATATATATATGTATATATGAATATGTATACATATTGTATGTGTGTGTTACTATATGCCTTGAGTCAGTGCACGTCGTGATCGCCGTCGTCGCCGTGGTGGTAGTATAGTACTGATTATGTGTGTTCAGTTTATATATCGCTGCCGTCGTCGTTGTACTGATATATATATATATATATATATATATATGTATATATATACATCTACATATATATATATATATAATATATATAAATGTTTATACGTATCCATCATATACAGAAATATATACCACTAAGACGACGACGGATATATAGGTGTTGCTGTTGTTGCTGGTACACAACGATATTGCTACTACTACTACTACTACTACTACTACTACTACTACTACTACTACTACTACTACTACTACTACTACTACTAGTACTACTACTGCTACTAGTACTACTACTATATCACTCATGCTGCTTGCAGCTGCTGCTGCTGTTGCTTCGATTGCAATGCTACTGTGGGCGGATATACATTATATATATATATATATATATACTAATGATCACATACTATATGATGCTTTGCATCATATAGTATGTGATCATTAGTATAGATATATAGCTCCTGTACTAGCAGACTCTACTTTGAGTGATCTGTTGCTGTTACCTATCTATGAAACAAAGCCCCACCCCCAACCCATGCTTCAGCCACCGCCCGACGAAGGGCCCCCGCAGACAAAGCCTTGCATAGATTTGCCATGGGGGGCTTGGGTTGCGGGTTTTAAGCTAAGCTGGGCTGCTTTCGGGTTTTGTGTTGTGTTTGTTAAAGGGTTGGAAGGTGATCTGGGTGGCAGGTGTCGCTTTTGAGAGGGCTGGCTTATAGCTTTTTAAAAGGTTTTAATGGTTTTTTACGCTTTTTTGCTGTTTTGGAGCTAATTTGAGGTAAAACCGCAGTGCCGTAATTAGGCGTGCAGTGCCGTAACTTTGTGTGCCAGTGCCGTAATTTTGCGTTACGCGGGATTACGCCGTAAATCGCACTATTTGGGCTGCTTCTGCTCAGGCTTTTTGTGTCACTTGTGTGACAAGTAGGGTGGCTTTTACACCCTACACCCCCGTCCCATAGCAGTGGGCCACTCGTAGGGCCGGGCAAGTCCTCATGGCTACGAAGTGCAAAGCAGAACCGCCACAAGTGGAGAATATCGAAGCAGATATTAGAGCCCCTGACTTGCACTAGTGTAACATCCTGTTTAATAGTTTAATTCCTATACTCATGTAACACATCCCCACCCAGTAAACTTCAGCTGAGGCAGCAGAGCTTGCTTTGGCAGAGCTGAAAGTCAAGGCCGAGCAGATCCGCAGAGGTTGGTCGTCTCAGGAAGATGCTGCCCTGGCGGCTCCTGTGCTTCCAGAAGTTGCTAGCACGGCTCCCCCAGCAGCCGGTGATGAGCAGCAACACGCAAACGATGAACACGAGGGTTGCCATGATGACTTAGCAGCAGAAACCGAGGCAAACCAGGAAAGCACTGCCACAGCAACAGCAGCAACCGATGCAGACCAGGAAAGCACTGCCACAGCAACAGCAGCAACCGATGCAGACCCGGAATGCACTGACTCACCAGCAGCAGCAACCAATGCAGACCTGGAATGCACTCGCACAGCAGCAGCAGCAACCAATGCAGTCACACGTCGTCCTGTAGCAACACCTGCCCGTACTCCACAACAGATTTCACGACCAATCTCAACCGATGCACAGCCGAGATCCCAGCAACTGTGGGAGCAAGAGTTCCCAGCATCACCGCATGCTGCCCCAACTCCCCCGAGTCCGGATGATGATGATGATCTCCTGATTATGGATGTTGATCCCGAAGCTAGGCAGCAAAAGCATTGGTGTAGAGGCAAGTTGTGCAATCATAGTCTACATAGCCACGACGTCCTTACCCATATATGGAGTTGCTACATAAGACATCGTTCCAATAAATGCCGGTCTATCCCTATATATATATATATATATACCTGTGGCCGTTACAACCTACTTATTATTGGTTGTGCCGGGTATAACCCGGTTATTGTACCTACGCCCGATTATAATTGGGTGGCCGAAATCGGCGCCCGTATTTCACTGGAGCCCCTAAACCCGGGTCCATATAACCCTCATAATCCTCGAGAATAAGGGGCATCGCAGGCATCACGATATCGAAGCATACCAGATTGGTTTTTTGTGGTGGTCAGGACCTCTCAAGGGGATTGCAAGGCTTTGTCCTGCCCTAAGCTCCCAGCCCTATAGACCTCAAGAGACCCAAACCCTGAACACCCGGCACCTGTAAAACAGGAGCTCTGCAGTGTGGCTCAGCGAGTCTAATTCCACAAGCCGTGCATCCTTGTGATTCCGAAGACATCTCCAACCACACGCTTACCATCAATCATCACTAGTAAAGCCAAATCCTTGGAGGCTTTCCGGAACCCTTAAACCCCGAGAGTACCCGCACGACTCTAGTGAGCCTTTCCTGAACCTTAAAGCCCGAAAACACCCCCAAAGACTCTAGTGAGCCTTTCCGGAACCTTAAAGCCCGACCTTAAAGCCCGAGAACACCCCGAAAGACTCCTTAGAGCCTTTCCTGAACCCCAGCCCAGAACACCGAAAACACCCTAAAGACTCCTTTGAGCTTTTCCTGAACCTTCAAGTTTCCTGAACATGTCTCTTTCGCCGTTGCTTTGCGATCAAGATCATTTGCCGACGGAGGCAGGGTCGTCGATGCTTCTACAGGGTTTTTAAGTTAGCTCGGGGCTTGTTTGGATTTTGTATTTGGGATCTGGAAGCCGATATCACTGGAATCATCCGAAGTCGTACTTACCCTAAGTTACAGAGGGGGCCAAAGCATTGTTCCAGGTGGTGAGACCGACGAGCTCTTCATTGGCGGCACATCCTGACCTTGGCCAGTGCCCCTCCCCGCTTCTTCTTAAGGGCACACATGTTGTCTGCTGCATGTGCAATCACGATCGAGGTATGTGCATAGGGGAGCAGCATGAAAACAGTGTGTATCAAAAGCCATTTGGGCTTCTTTTTGCTCTGTGCTTTTTTAGCCTCGGTACAACGATGGTTAATTTCTCGTCGCTTCCCAAAACTTGGGAAAATACGCCTTGCCTGAGGCGAAGAGTGGTCAAGGGGAGGCCGCTGATGGTTTCAACTAACCCACACTGCAAGCAGGTGCTGGGAAATGTGAAAAACCTAGCAGCCAACAACGAAGTGCTGAAGCCGGTCTTGGAGTGCATGGCAAAAGCTGGGGTCGTGGAGACACCGTCTGTGGATGTTATGGGGCCCTTCGTGCTAGAGCTGTTTGGCGATGCTGGTTACCCAAACCCTGCCATTGCCGAAGACATGGCTCACCAAGAGGCTTGGGGCATCAAGCGATGCCTCACGCTTGCCCGGAGGAAGTGGTCACGACCCGGGGGTCCTGAGATCCCGAAGGACCCTGGATTCAGCAATTCAGGTTGTTCAGAGTTAAGAGATTCAGGAATGCTGGAGTAGAAGGGCTCATGCTTGGAGTTTTGTCTCTGCAGGATCCTCGTGCTGCTGAGCTGGTGCGACTCTACGACGTGGCCCTGGCAAACTTCGTCCGTGTTTCCGGGCTAATGACCATTGTGTTTGCATTTCGGAAATGCAAGGTAGAGTGGAGTCCTTGAGTTGTTGCAAAGTAGAAAGTGAGGCTGGGGGCAATCGAGCAAGCCTGTTGCGACCAGACTCCAGTGATGACCTCAGCGACCCTTACATCCAAGATGCCGAGAGTGATACAGGGTCTGCGGGATCTACCGTTGTTGCAGCTCCTCCTGATCCACCTGCTGAACCAACCACTTCGGAATCTTCCGGGTCTACGGATATGGTGCCTGCTGTTGTTCATGAGCATTACTCGATCGATGACATTGGCCCTCGATCCCTCCAAGCTCTGCTGGATGAACTGGATGACAAGGGTGATGATTTGCCGGTGTTGGAGCCTTATGTGGAGGAGGGTGACACCTTGCCCGTCGCCAGGGCAGAGTCCGCTGAGATGCTGGCGGGTGACAGCATTGCCGAGTTGGGTGAGACAGTGCTGCCCGACAGCACGACCGAGTTGGGTGAGACAGTGCTGCCCGACAGCACCACGGAGTTGGGTGAGACAGTGCCCGACAGCAGAACCGAGTTGGGTGAGACAGTGCTGTTCGACAGCAGGACCGAGTTGGGTGAGGCAGTGCCCGACAGCAGGACCGAGTTGGGTGAGACAAAGCCCGACAGCAGGACCGAGTTGGGTGAGACAAAGCCCGACAGCAGGACCGAGTTGGGTGAGACAGTGCTGCCCGACAGCAGGACCGAGTTGGCCAACGAGGACAGAGAGGCAGCCATTCGGGAGGCGAAGCAAAGGCAGCTGAGGTTGAAGGCTTTGCTGGCTGCTGGTGCTCATAAGCTCGCTCAGCTGAACCCTTTCTGCAGTCGGGCAGTTGCATTGTGTATAGGTTGCTTGCAGTGTATGCACCCGAAAACTTTAGTTAATTGAAATCATTCCAAGGAGGAGGGCCAATGCTATGAAAGGCGAAAGCGCCGACAGAATCTTAGATTGAATTGACAAAAGCCAATCCCCTAGCTGATATATTTTCCTGGGCTCGAAGGTTCTGGCAGGCTTGTGGCTACTTCCTCCATGGATACCATGGAGACACAGCAGTGGAATGGAGTTCCGAGCCCGAGTATGCCCCGAGCTTCCAGTGTGATAGACCTGGATACCCCAGAAAAGTGCCGAGTGAAGCAGGAGTGTTTGGAGGATCTGCCCCCCGTGGCAGCCGATCCATTGCAGGCTCTGGAACCGCCAATGACATCGCCAGAGCCAACCCCAAAGCCGAAGCCTTCCGAGTTGCTGTACAGGGAGGATTTGACCCCGGAGAAGAAGGTACGATTTGTGAAGAATTTTTTGAAATAAGATTGTTAGCATTTCCTTCCACCCGTTTTTATCCCACCTGCAGGTGCTCACACGAGATGATCAGCTTCGACTCAAAGCTGCTCAGGCTGCTGATGGTGAGGGAAAACGTGGTCGAGGTCGCGGTCGCGGCCGAGGCCGTGGATCTAAGGCTACGAAACAGAACCAGACGAAACAGTCGAAGAAGCAGGGTTCGGCCACCAAGCCGGCGGGCTCGGATGGGACAGATGCTTGGCAGCCCGAGTGGGAAGACACGGAATGGGGGGACGATGATTGGGCTCGCTGGGAAGCCGGCGACTGGGACGAGGCTTGGGGTGAGACGGGTGATTGGAGTTGGAATGAAGGTGAAGCTGAAGGTGAGTGGGAGGAGAAGCCAAGGGCCAAGGGCAAACGCAGCCGGCAGCCCAAGGTTGTGGCTCCGACTGAGGAGCCAAAGGCTGCTCCTGCGAAAAGCAGGACCAAGCCTTTCGGAAGGGCCCGTCCTGGGGATCATGCTTCCATTCACTACATTGATGAAGCCGACACCTTCAGCTATCCACACACCTTTGCCCGTCGTTCCAGGCCCCCGATCAAGGGAAGCGACGCCGAGAAGTTGTGGATGGGCATTGCAAAGGGTTTCATTCAGGAGATTGCACCTTCCCTCGAGAGCCGCACCCGAACCGAAGCCGAGGCAGGAAACACACAGGAAAGCATGTATTATGTTAACATGTGCATAATAGATCCCAAGCATTTCTGGGGTGGCTTGTGCAGGCCAACTACTACATGTATGCCAGAGCTCGCTGGCTCCAGAGTGGAATTGCCCCTCGAGATCCCGAGTTCCAGGAGCTCATGCTTATGGCAGCACAGGAGTTTGTGGTGCTTCGCCCTACGTCTGCCGAGGTTCTTGGGGGGGATAAGACATGTTACTTCATTTTTCGATTCAGGTAAATTGGGTCGTTAGATCATTAGTTACATTAGTTCTTCATTGGCCATTTCGGTATTGGAATCTTGTGATCACATATCAGGTGCGGGCTGCCATGGAGTGATGAGAAAGTGCCAGCCACCGGCTATCCGAGCACAGCTTTTGTCCGATCCGAGCAAAGCTTTTGTCCGATGACTTAGTCAGCTGCCGTGAGAGGGAAACCCGTGTCTGGGTGCATCCATACAGAAGCCTGAGCCCTGTAACGAAAACCTGTCTTGTTACATAGCATAGACGGTTTCATGAAGTGCCCGGGGATTCTAATTTCATGTTAGCTAGTCTTTCCTTCGCCCTACCCAAACACACTAGGGCTTTCGGGACCTTCTGAGTTCAGTTGGGGAACTGCATGGGTGTGCTCATGCACGCTAGATGCTTCTGCCTCCGGCGAATCACGATGATCCCGGCTTTGCAGTGTGCTGATCATGCTGAAGCCATAGAACTCACTCGTGGGAAAAATCTGTCGAGAGTGTCTCTGTCTGTGCATGCACCCATGACAGGACTGAAGTCACATGTCTGCTTGCAAGCACTCGGGAGTGAATCGCATGCTGCTGCAGAGATGCCTACAACAATTTGTTCGTTCTCAATCTTCAAAGTTCTTAATGGCTGCAGGTACATCTACAGCAGATGGGCAAACGAGGCTTGGCCAGGGCGGGACTGCTGAGTCCCCATGCAGACACGACAGGTCTTCCGAGCCACGTGTTGATGACCTGCCGTTGCAAAGCTGTGTTCATGTATCGTGACTGAGCAGTCATGCAAGCGAGTGGTCTGGCATGCCCTTTGCAATGTGCGGATTTGCAGCCTGTGCTTCAGTCCTATGAACTGGCAGAAGTTTCGATGCTTCGGATTGTGTGAAGCTCCCAAGCAGATCACGCTGAACATTCACTGAATGAGTACATGGCAGAGCTTCTAGTTTGACCACTAACATAGCATGTAGCTTTGTCGCTTTCGGAACCGTGAAATTGCCATGCCTCCTTGCACCGATGCTTGGGCGAAGTTCTTCCACCTGGGAGTGCCAAAGGCTTCTCGTGACGGTTTTAGGGGAGACTTTAGGGTTTATAGGGTTGAGGGTTTGGAGAAGTGCAGTGGGGATTTCTTCTTGTTTGCGAGTTTCGTGTAGTTACAGCTAAGGCTTTGGTGCAGTGCCTCCTGCTGCTGGTGCTCTGGACTAGCGACATCTACCTTCGAAAGGATACAACTTTCAGAAGCATCACACCAAGCCCCCGCAGCCCAAAAGGTTCTTCCATCGTCCACCCAAACCCGACCTTGAAGACTCTGCTCCCTGGGAGAATCAACCCTATAAGCAAAGGCCTCTGCCCTAGATCCTTGTCGCTGGCTCGAAGCCCAAACCCTAGACCCAACGGCTCAAAGATGAAATCCCTTAATTGCCCGAACCCTGAAGCTTATACTCTTCTCCGTGGACGTAGCCAGCACAAACCCCTGAGCCCGATCTCTTCTCTCCGAACACACCAAACCCTGAGCCCGATCTCTTCTCTCTGAACACCCCAAACCCTGATCCCTAAAGTCTTCTGCTTGCCCTTGACCCTAAACCTTATGCCCAAACCTCCTGGTAATCTTTTCCCTAAGCTGTCAACCCTAAGCTTAAAACCCTTCGCCAGGAGCTGGATTTCATGGAGCACTTCGCTGGGAATGCTGGGCTTACCCACGACTCCACAAGATTCGAGGCAGTGGCTTTCGAGCGCCTTGTTGGCCCGGGGATGAATGGTTCTGGGACCCTCGAATATAAAGCTGTGTTCTGTGCTGAGTGTGTCTGACTGATTCAGAGGGTTCCGCTGTAGCCAAGGATGTTTCTATGTGGATGGGGAACTAGGATCCAGCGACTCCGAAACCTACTTTGCTATGCTCTTGGGCGGCAACCACTACTGGTTTTTGGTCCGGACAGCCCTGGATTGGGTGTGCTGCTGCACAGGGAAAAGCTAAGAAGGGTTTCTTTTTGCGGGGACTAGGGACGTTTTGGATCACATGGGGTCATCTGTGGCTGACTATATTGACAGACCTTCTTCTATGTCTCTATCGACATATTGATCTATTGGGGGAAGAAGGTTTATGATATAACATAAGAAATTCAGGAGGCCTTGTATGAATCCTTCCCTGTTGGCCCAGATCTTTAGGGGGACCATATGTTAACTCCTTCCTGTCTTCAATTAAGTTATTGTCTAGGTTGTTCCTTAGCCCCCTTGCAATAAGGGTAGCCTTGCTTGATTTTACGAAGGGGTCCTTAAAGCAAAAGGGGCGAATGCTAATAACTCATGAACCCAAACATATATATATATATATGCAGAGTTCTAGGCTTCTCAGAAGCCAAACATCCTCAACGAATACGTATCTAATTCGAAGTCACAAAGACAAAGCAGGTATCCTGGTACTCTACAACCGCAAGACTCCTCCAAACCGCGAACCCCCACACGTCAGTAGGGCCTCACTCTAAGGCACATACAGTATCAGCAAGGGTTTAGTGCCTTTAGGGTTTAGGGTTTGGGTTTATGATTTAGGGGCTTAGGTTTTAGAACCACAGTGGCATCGGTGCCGGCACAGCTGGGGGGGGACAAGGCTTTCGGGATTTCAGGGTGACGTTTCGATCATTGCGGCTTATGTGTCCGGGGTTACAATTATACAGGTTGGATATTCTCGGGGCTTCTGAGATTTGAGAGGTGGTGTTGTACTGATGCATACTCTTTCCAGCTTTTTGGGGGTCTTCTTGGGTTTCTGGTAGACCGCACCTAGGGCTTGGCTGCGAGGCTGTTCAGCTCTTCTGAGTTCATGAATAGCTATGTCAAGTCCTACATAGCTATTCCAACACCTATACTCTCCTGCTGTCCTGCTGCTATTCTGAATTCTAGAGTGCACTTTCTAGGAGTTACAGTACTCTCACACAAACCGTTCTTGCACAGTGACCTGGACCTTGCAGTTTTGGGCTCTGCCAGGCTCTATAGAAGGACCCCCCAGTATTCTCTATTGTACACAACACGATGCAGTTCGAGGAGCTGCTATTGATATTACGTCTCTTGTCGCCGGAGCTACGGCAAATGATGCTACGGGCCTTGGTGCTACTGAATGAGGAGGAGCAAGGGCAGCAAGCTGCCAGGGCGGCTACGCATGCTCCCGACAATTCTGCTGGCAACCCTACGGGCCCTGTCATTATTGAGGATTGGGACCAAACGCCACCGAGTCCACCCAGGGTGCACGAAGCTTGCCCACATCGTTGTGGGAATTGTCGCGAATACTACTGCTCACGAGGAACACAAGAGCACACGCATCACAGTTGCTCCAGCTGCAACGAGAGACGTCGTGGTGTTCGTCATAGCTTTCGCCGTGGCCGATAGGAGTATGTGCTTTTATTTATGAGATGGCAATCTCTTTATATGATGGGCTTTCAAGGAGAAGTCACCTAGGAGCTTGGGGGAAAAAGCAAGCTTCGCTTATGCCTTTCTTGCAGGGGGTGTCTAATGTGTCAAAAGCAGCAGTCAGCAGCAACCACCCTTGTGAAAAGCAGCAGTAGCAGCAAACAGCAGGCAAAAGCAACAGCCAGCAGCAGCCTTCCAAGCACCAGCCACCAGGGTTCCGGCAACCACGGTCACCAGCAGCCACCAGCCATCAGCAGGCAGCAACCGCCAGCCAGCAGCCAAGCAGCAGCAGCCAGCAGCCACCAGCCCAAAACCGGCAGCCAAAAGCAGCCACAGACTCCGGAGAGAGAGGGAAAGACAGAGTGAGAGAGAAGGGATAGCGAGAAAGGGCCCAGCCAGTGTGTCACGGGAACAGAAACAGAGACCGAGACTGAAGCCCAAAGGGTTTTAAGAGGTGTTCGTGTGTTTTGTGTAGGGTTTGCATAGGTCTTTGTTAGCTTTTTGCAGCTTTTGAAGGGGTTTTAGCAGAGTCGGCAACCCAACGCCCGTATTTCCAGGACCCACGCCCGTATATATGGGACACACGCCCGTATTTAGGAACATTGGCGACCGTATTTCAGAACTCAACGCCCGTATTTCTAGACAGCACACCCGTATTCCTGAGCCTGGCGACCGTGTATCCTGAAAACACCATAATACCTAGCCAAACCGGCGACCGTATTTATTCCGTATGGCACCCGTATAAAGGCGTATAAAACCGTATTTATCCGTATCACAGAACGACCCCCGAACATGAAATTATCACTTCCTTGGAATTACCACGAAACAGCCTCGGGGCTGATCTTTGCAGCATTGGGGCCGGAAGGAAGGGTTTAGGCAGGCTTAGGTTTTGGGGTGGCCGCTCATGAAAAGATCGGCAAGCATGGCTGCTGGCCTCTTTCGTGTGAAGAATGAGCTGCCGGACGATCCCCAAGCCTTAGAGGAAATGATCCAGGATATCGGGGTTCTACACATCTGAGATCCTGCCATCGACACATATCCTGCATGATCTACATAGACTGAAGCTATCGAACAAAACTTTCGGCAGGACTTGCAGCTGGAGCTGACGGCCGACGACGTGCTGCCTGGCTACCCTGGTTCACCTGCACCGACCCTGGCTGCAACCGACTCCCAGCTCTTGGTGGCTGGGCGCCAGACCGTGGGCCCATCGACCGCTTCCTCCGAAACCTGGCTGTCTCTCTACTCGAGGGTTGGTCTTCAGGGTTGTGAATATCATGTACTTAGGAGCCAGCTGAAGCTGACCATGGTTTGCAAGCCGACACGGATGTATACATGGTTATGTCCGAGGATGAAGGCGATGCTGCCCTGAAGGCAGGGTCGGGATTCGTGGTTTTGGAATGTTTGCATGTGAAGTATCCTAATCCCACTCTGTGTGTGTGTAGTATAGAATGTGCTGTCTTCATGTACGAAACCATGTCCCGGAGGAGTGGCTCCAGAACCAGGCTTCGCCTCCTAAGGAGCCTGTTCAGCAAGCTGCTCCGGAGCCACAGGATGTATCCAGCCCAAACAAAACCCCTAAGTTAGTTGGCTGCGGCAAAACCCAATCCCCAGATGCATGCTAAACTAAAATAAAACCCCTGAAGTGCACCCCGTGACACAACTTTGCCGCACGGCCGGGGGATTGTGGAACCCTCTACAACTAAGTCTAAACCCGTAATCCCTGCACCCCTAAACCCTTAAACCCCTAAACCCTACTACCCTTCCAAAACCCCCGATTCCGAATCTCAGGCTGATGGTGCTAGAGCGATGCTGTTGCAGCTGGTGCAGGCCCAGCAGCAGATGATTGCCAAGCTTCGGGCCGGTACTTCTACGGATTCTACGGCCAGCCAACCCCGCCCTGCTAGTGACTATGCTACCCCTGCCCGACAGCTGCATCGATCGCCTCCTTCCTCCGCAGAGAGGGACACGAACCTTTCCAAGGAGGGGTTCTTGGTTCTGTTTATGTCGTTGTGTCTGATTCAGTGCAACCAATAGCCCTGGGCTAGGACTTGGGATCCACTCCGACGCCGTCTGCAAGCCCGGCCTCCTCCACGAAGCAGCAGACTGCTCGTGATCCGGAACCTCCCGCCAAGCCCGCTGAAGGGAAGTTTGCGAGCGAGGAGGAGGAGAAGCTCTACATGAACAAGATGAGGAGCAAGGTGAACCGGATGTGTTCTAGGACAGCCACGGGAAAACTCCAGGTTTCGGAGGAAATCCACAAGATCTGGGCCCAAGCTGGCACGGCTCGGGATGGGCTAGTGCAGCTCATGGCGGACTGCGACGGGCAGAAGGACACTGCAATGCTGGTTTAAGTCCTGAGATCCTAGTCTAGATCTCTATAGGTTTGAACAAATCAGACATGATCATATGTGATGCAGGACGACTTCCTTCGGAAAGTGGAGCAGTACAAGGACAGCTTCAACTTCAGGGAGCAGGGGACCAACGGGGGCTTCTACTCCCGGGATGATATGATCAAGAAGGTGGTCGATGGAGGCCTTGGGTTCTCACCGAATCTTAGCAGCAGCCCCGCTATACATGCATGTAGGGTCGTTTCTTATGACTAACCGAGGAAGTATGCTGACAAAGTCATCGCATGGTGCCGAAGCAACACCCCGGATGTGAACATCAGGCTGGGATCTCCTTTGTAACCCGAAGACCCTCGAACCCCAAGCCTCTAAACCCTATATAATTCTAGACTCATTGCAAACCTACTTTCTCTCCTTCTGTGCAGGAAGAACAAGTACGATGACGAGCTTGAGGAATTCTGGGTGGATCACAGGACGGATGGCAGGCGGGGCAACTACGAAAAGGAGGGCCTCAAGGAATCCACGAGTGCCACCGGAGCCACGGACTCCTTCGGCATCGCCGGCATGGAGGGGAACCTCCACTTGGCATGGGGCCAACGGGGTGCCGGAGCTGCCCCTCCTGAAGCCCCCAATAAAAACGCCACTTGTTGCATAAGGCTTACTGTCGGAGTTTCTTCGTGCATCAGCTAGTTAGCACCATCAACTCAGGCAGCCGACAGCATCGAGCAGTACATGAAGGAGTCTGTTGCAGCCCGCGACAAACTCTCCAAGTTCATGGAACGATTGGACTTGCATGATGCTGCAGTGAAAGATAGCTAGAGTTTCGTGTCTCCTTCTCAGACCAAGCAATCTAATCACCATCCAAGGGAGTTCCCCCGGATGAAAGACATTGTGAACTCTCTGGGTGCCCTCTATGATGAGCTCGCCTCCCAGCAAGCCGATGCAAAGATTGCCCCGCAACTCTCCGATTCGCACTTTGGCTTACTGATTGGTCGTGCCGGAAATAACAGTCGTGCTAGGTGGATCCTGAACAACACAAGCCCCGAACCCAAAACTCGCAATTGACAGCTACCCTGAACCTTTAGCCCCAACCCAGACCCAGAGCATCAAGCCACCCGGAACCCTAAGGCCCGAAGCCAAACCCTGAAGGCAAGTACCCTGAACCTGAAGACCCGAGGCTGCTAAAGTATCAGGACCCAAGCTATTCAGAAATTAACATAACTTCCTTCAGTGTGCTGCTCAGGCAAAAGGACAAGCTCGAGAAAAACTTCGAGGCTGTGAGGAAGCAGAGTCTCAAATGCAAGTGGGTTTGCACTTTCTTCCGATGTGTGATGCTTCAGAAAGCCCTGCTTTGCTCAAAAACTTTGGCTGGCCTGGAACCCAGGATGACGCTGGCCATCTCCTGCGAGGTCAAGAACAAGTTTCTTGGCTTTGCTCGGGTCCTTTGCTGTCGATATATGTATATTCGTTCCAGCCCAGCTGAGGAAGCTGAAGAAGAAGCAGACCAACAAGCGGGCCCCTGAGCCTGCTGATGCTGAGAAGAACAAGAAGGACACGGAAAAGCAGACTGAAGCCGATGCCCCGAAACGTAGGAGGAAGAAAGGCGCACAGTAGAGATTTTCCGTAGCCGTCCGAGAGGGGCTCTGAAACTCAATAGGGTTCACTGACCTCAACCTACACTGTATGGGCTCCCCTAGTCTTGGCTAAACCCAACCCCTAATTCTAAAGACTGCCCTAGGCTCTTGGATGCTTTGTAGATGAGTGCGACAAACGTGCTCAGCCACCACGAGTTGTTTGTGGTGATGGGCCGGCAACAACCAACTGCCTACATTTCGGTATTAATGCCATGAATAGGATTGGCCTGGCCCGGAGCTACTCGAAGTTACAACTCTGTGCCGTTCCAGTGCTACTAGGAAAAATGCTCGTGCATGCCGAAGCCTTGCGAAACCCAACAATCCCAAACTGCCTAAACTTCTGCCAGATTCCGACAGCGATGACGAGAGCCCCAACGATCGTGCTCGAATGCTGGCTACGACTTTGGGCACTGGAGCTGGGCCCCCGGATTGCGGCTTCGGGTTTTACTCCTTCTTGTAGCTTGGGGTATGGGTTTGTTAATACTTCGGGTTTTATTCTGAGCCTCCAAGGTTCGTGCTGGGAAGTTGCAGTTGCATTCTTCCAAACTCAATGGGTCCTGGGTGTAATCCTGTATAGAGAAGAATATATAGACTACTTCCTAAAACCCCAAATGCCCTAACCAGGCCCTAATCGCTACATATGCTAGTTTCTGGAACACAACTAGGAGGACTTTAAGCGAAGCTTCCCAAAGCCTGGTTGCCAACTCGAAACTTACCACTATCCTCCCTGAAACACTAAACCCAAAGCTTTGTGGACACTGCTAAGCCAAAGCACCCGAAACTAAAGCCCCAAACCCAGGCTTGCCGAAACTAGGTTAAGGTGGGTTCCAGGCTCCACTGGGTTTTTCCCGAATCACCTCATGCAAGGAACCCTTCCACAGGCCCAAACTAGAAGCACAAAGCTCCAAACCCCAAGCCCAAAGTCTCAAACCTTGAACACAAAGCTCCAAACCCAAAGCTTTCCAAAACCCTGACCCAATACCCTGTCTAAGCCTATGCCTGAAAACCCATCCCCAAAGCCAGCCAATAACTTAGACCACTATGTAGCTCGCTGAAACGCATCCAATCCCGAGCTCGATGCAATGGCGAACCATGCTGAAAATAGTTATCTCAAGTTCATGCGAGACAACCCAGAGTTGTTTCCCTGGGGCAGTGACCATGACGATGACCACGAGGATCGAAGCCGCAGCCCACCGGGCCTTGTGATGGATCCAGTAAACAGCGAAAGCCGGGAACGACTGAATTTCGGAAGTTGTTCGATCTGTTACAAGCTGCCAACAACTTGCTTGCTTGCTGGAAAAGTGCTTCAGCATTGCGAAACCATGATACAGAAGCTACGAGTGCAAAGTGGGGGGCTTGAGCTGGTCATCTTCAAGATTGGCATCACGCACGAGTGCTCTAAGCGGTTCCAGTTGTACAAAGAGAAAGGTTGGGATTGCATGCTTGTCATGTACCAGAGTGATGAGCTCGGAGCCGTGGAAATGCTTGAAGCTTCTTTGATTTCGAAGTACTGCCATCTGAAGCAGTGCCGCAACGTGCTTCGAGGAGGGGAGGGGATGAGGGACAGCATGTTCCAAGCAAGGTTTGATCCCCCTTATTTCTGCTACTGTGTTTCAGCTCGGGCTGATCGTCCACGCTGGGTCATGTAAAGATTCCAAAGTGAAATCCATGAAGTCGGGGAGCCTTCAGGAAGATGCTGCTGAAAAAAAGTGCTGGATGTCGAAGCCACTAGAACCACCCAAACCAAATCCGAAACTTGAACCCATTCTATGCTCGCCGAGGCCACTGCAAAGCACGTCGTCTCCATTGCGAAGACCTTCGCCCGGGAGGACGATTCCAAGGCTCTGCGAGAGATGGCTGTTTGTCCGGATAAGGATGCCGAGCAAGCCCTCCAGCGAATTCTGAAGAAGTACGACTTAACACTGAATGTTCCTCGAACCAATATCACATGTGCAGAAGGCTGCACAGTTCCGGTATTGCTGCCCGAAGATTACCTTCGTGTTCTTTCGGAGAAGGGATATCTGCACAAGCTCCTTGGGGGGCCTCTTCACAACAGAACCTTTGTCGGCAATTAACCCGACCCTTCCAAACATCCTCCTGGCACCTGTGTCTTCAGGGGCTTCGGGGCCTTATTTGATTGGTCTGAAACCCAATCCCGTAGGGTGTGCTTCAACTATATAGCACAACTTGAAATCCGTTTTACCAAAGTAGCCGATCCTCCAATGCTAATCTTTGACCCTTAGCTTGAATGCAAAACCCAGCTTTGTTCTTCAAAAAACTTTATGTCCTAAATCCTGAACCCTGCCAACCAGCTCAACTGTATGTTTAGGGTTTAGGGTGTAGGGTTTAGGGTTAATGGTTTAGGGTGTAGGGCCGTTTAGGGTGTAGGGTTTAGGGTTTATGGTTTGTTTAGGGGATATAGAAGTAGAGTACAGCAGGGGGAAAGTTTTTTGGCCGTCATGAATAGCCCAGGTGGTCCGAGGCTTCGCGACTTTTGGGCACAATACAAGATTTGGGAACCGGAGCACGAAATCTGGGACCACGATCATTTCGATCCCGAGACCACCGTTCCTTTACTGGTCCATGGGGATGGTGGTCGAACGTATCGCAAAGAAGAGCTGATGGTGGTGCAGTTTCAACCTGTTCTTGGCTGGGGCACTCGTACTTCACACCCTGTGCATCGACCAGGTGTGGCTGGTGTGAACTTGCAGAAGCACAGTTTCACGACACGCTTTTTGTATGGTGTTATGCAGAAGGCATTGTACAAGGATGATGAAGATTGCTTTATGACCTTTTTGGAAGGCATGATGCAGAATCTGTGCAAGCTGTACAACGAAGGGCTGGACCTTCCTGGTGGCAAGCGGCTCCGGTTCCTGCTGCTGGGGGTGAAAGGGGACCTCCCCTTTTTACAGAAGGCAGCTTTTCTTTATCGAACATTTCTCAATGTTCGTAAAGCTGCTCCAACGGCTAAAAGCAAGAAGCTTTGTGGCTGTTGCCATTTGTGCCTAGCTGGCACGGAGGGGCTTCAATTCGAAGACTTTGCAACCTCGCCATCATGGTTGCCGACGAGTGGCCGGAACAACCCATACCCGTGGCTGAGGATCCCTCCGTATTTGGAATACATGCCACACATCCGGCACGATGCTCCCTCTTTCTTTCGCCTCGACATAATGCATTTGGTGCATCTTGGCTTTGGACGGGACTTCTGTGGAAGCTCTTTGGTACTCCTTTTGGACTTGTACAATGCAGATTCCATACCCGTGGCTTTGGAAAGCCAGACGGCAGATTTGGCACGATACATTCAGCAGAGCCGTCGGCAGATCCACTTCAAAAGGCTGAGCAGGGACATGTTGGGCTACAAGAACGAGCACTCCTTTCCTACAGCACACTGGAGCAAAGCGATGGATACGCCAGTGATGGTGGAGTTTGTCAAATGGCTTTTGGATCAACAGCAGACACTGCTACAGGAAGATCGGCTTCTCAGGCTCATGTCTGGAGCAGCACAGGCTCTGGGTGTTTTCATGAGAACTGTGCTCAAGGGTGGGCTCTGGCTCACGAGAGACGAAGCGGCCGCCGCTTCTGAAGCTGGCTTATACTTCTTGCAGGCCTATGCTAAATGTGCCCGCATCTGTGCAGAGCGACGAGTTTGCCGCTACAATCTGACGCCGAAACTTCACTTCTTTCATCATATATGCCTTCGGCTTCACCAGGGTGTTCAGGCAAACTTGGCTTCTTTCTTTAATCCACTGGCGGATTCGAATTTCGCCGACGAGGACTTCGTGGGGAGGATTTCAAGATTATCCAGGCGGGTCAGCCCTCTTCTGCAGAGCGAACGAACGATTGGTCGCTACCTGTTGGCCACACGTGGCCTGCTCCGTGGGCAGTCGTAGGGTGCCTTAAGGTCTTCAAATAATAGTTATAGCTTAAGTTATAGCCTACGATTAACCCTAAACCACCAAAACTCAGACCCCACTCAGACCGATTGAGCACCCAGCTGCCTTGGATGATCGAAGCCCGCCGTCGGTCGGCCCGGAAAGAGTGGAATGCTTTTTCGGAAGGGGCTTTCAGGTTTTGGTTCTCTTCGGAGTGGGTTTTAAGGGGTTTAAGGCCGGGCTTCGGGGCTTTGGGTTTTTTCTTCTGTTCGGAGTGGGTTGAAGGTGTGTTTAAGGCCTCGGGGCTTCTTGAGATGGAGGGATGTGGGTCTTGCTTCCTTTGCTTCTGATTTGTTTTGCTCGGTTTGAGCCCCCGTCCAGTAGAAACCCTCTGCAAGAGCCCAAAACCCCGAACGACAGAAAATCTTCATCCCAATCCGTCTTTGTTGAGAAGTAACAACATTTGCCCAAATCTAACAACAGTAGCCTCAAACACCCAAAACCTGCACGCCCGTATTTCTACAGGGGTTTCGACACGCACTTGGGTTACCTGGTTATTTAGGAGCGACCGATAATAATGAGGCGAGGCAGGCTGCAGGTACCTAACCATGTATACTTGTAGCTACCCACATTATACCCAAACCCAATACGTATGTGGTATCTATAAAGGATCCAAGACCAGGAGCCTCGATGTTGTAAAGTTTCTAAAGTACAGAATGTATCCTATATGTCAAGCAGACAATCCTGAGCACCAAGTCCTCCCCTAATTGTATTTGGTTTTGCTAGGTCCCTTTACCAATCTTAGAACCCTGAACCAATTCTAACTTCGGCCAAGGACGACACGGAGCTCCGGGAACTCCTCCACAAAGCCAGCTTCGAGGTGAAGGCCCAGCCGTTGACCCCAACAGCAGCCCGGTTGCCTTGGATACGGCAAATGTAGAGATCGAGGGTGTGTTTTCTGCATCAACACGTATATCCCACTCTAGGCTTAGCTATGTATGTCGTGAAATACTCTGAGGTGGCAGATGAGGATATGGATGGCATAAATGATCCATACTGGGAGCGAATCCCTGCTACGGTGCCTGACACAGTGCATTATGAGCCAATGCACGAGTGGAAACCTCCAGCCGAAGCCGATGCTGCTGGGGGATACAGAGCCAAACCTGCTCTTGTTGAGGAAACCGCAGCTACTCAGGTGGTGCCGAGCCCCAAGCGATCCCCGCTTCCGAAGAAGAAGCTGTTCCATTCCCCAAGCCCAAGCAAGCATCCCAGAATCCGTTCCCCATGCCTTTCTCCGCCAACCAAGTCTGCAAAGAAGTCGAGGGGCAGAACTGCAAGCCCAAGAACCGTCCAAAAGTCAAGGAAGCACCACACCCCCGAGTCCGTCGAAAAGTCCAGGAAGCACCGCACCCCCAAGTCCATGGAAAAGTCCAGGAAGCACCGCACTCCGAAGAAACCCAGCAGCCACGTGTCCAGGTCCGAGGTTACCCCCGAGCCGAACAGAAAGCGAAAGTCCCGAAGCCCAAGCAATGAATCCGAAGACGCTTCGAGTGTTTCTTCTACCAGCAAGATGCCTTCGACGAAGGGTGGCAAGGCCTTTAATAAGGGTTATGTATGTATATGAATCTATATATGTGTAGATACCCATCCATGTATACACACCCACACATATGAGAGTGAAGTTTAGGGCAGTATATCTTCATGTATCTATACCGATATATATACTGTATGTATTTAGAGATACGATGTACTCTCACCCAATCCTTGTATGTGTCGGATACACGTGCTCCTTAGGGGAAGGCTTTGTGGGGTGTTATTTCGGAATATAGACTTATTTTATTTCAAGCATTTTGTGCCTTCTAGATTATAGAAAAATACTATCCCGGTACTGTCTTGAACCGTAAATCATCCCCTAACTATGCAGGGCCGAAGCAAAATCCAGATCACGAAGAGGGAGCTCCGAAACTACCAAGCCACGCTTCGGAGAATGTGCCGGCCGTCCGCCAAGCGAGGAACCTTGCAGGTTTCGAATGATGTGGCCGACAAGTGGAAGTGTACGAAAGCTAGGAAGCAGCTGCTAGTGGCTCTTATCACATGCAGTGGCGACAAAGATTCCTGGTGCAATCTAAATTGAACCATGTTTGTCGTCGTCTGTCGTCGTCTGTCGTCAGAACTCCACGCATGTTTCTATGGCATCGCATGCATGTTATTTAAGGATGCTTTCAATCACCGGATGGAGATCCTCATCTCCAGCACGAAGGAAGGGAAAGTTGTGATCAACAGCGGTTTCTACAGCGAAGCTGCAATGAAGAGCGAACTAAACTTCTCTAAGCCACTCGCCCATCTTTGGTAGTTACAACACTCCCTGCTTAGGTAAGTCGCTCGACCCACTATCTGAATGCTGCCACGGTCTGCCAAGGGAGAGAATCGCCGCCGTCGTCAAGTACTGCACGAAGAACCGTCAGCGAAAGAAGCTGCTGACGAGGCCTGTCGTGAGATAAACAGAATTCCACTTGAACTTCTCCCCCGATGCAGGAGAGACAAATACCAGCCCGATATCAAGGAGTATTGGGTTGATACTTCTACGGTCGGCAGCCTCAGCACGAGCCACAAGGAACAGTTCAATCAGTACATCGAGATCTTGGATCCCGATTGCAGCATGCCTGTCCCGCTTCTCGAGAATTCCCCGAAGCCTGGCTACGAACGGGAAGATGATGATGATGATGAACATGATGCTTCTAGCTCTGCAGGCGAGGAGGAGTCTGCCCCAAGCGCCACGAAGAGCAAAAAAAAGAAGAACAAGAAGAAGAGCAAAACCACCCCAAGCCCCAAGTCTCGATCCTCCAAGAGGGCGGTGCTACAAAGGCAGGAAAGGAAGGCTAAGGAGAACCGAGAAGAGGCGATTGAAGCAGCTCGGGAGGCTGGGGTTATGAGTATTGTCTTGCTTCTACATGTGTATCTACATAGGATTTCACCCCGTGTTACCAATAATCGTGCAGGAACTCGAGAGGATCCCACCCATGCTTTCGGATATTCTGAAGCTCCGTATCAAGATGGATACTACACTGGAAAGCCTTCGTGCCAAAAAGGATGCTGATACCCACAAGCTACTTGGTTGATTCCTTGATTCCCATCTGTGTCTTCAGATTGAAGACTCAAATGGAACTAAGGGCCCAGGAGACCATTGTGGGGCAATCCGAAAAGCTGATGGCGATCCATGATGAGCTTGCTGAGGTTAAATCTGAGCACGGCCCGGGTTCTGTGCCAGACAAAGCGAAACCTAGTGCAATTTATTATATAGCCTCCCGTGGTAGTGTGAATGATAACCCCTATTCCTATTCGATTGATGAATGTGATGCGATCTAAGGACCCTTGACAAAATCTCAGCGAACTTGTTGGAGCTGAACAAGTTGTTCCCCGGCTCAATCGTCCACCCCGCCTTTTTGCACGCAGATATCGGTCGCCCCAATGTTGTGTGAACCTTGCTTCTCAGGACGAGTCGGTTTACGATGGAGGAGAAGAAGCTGAAACGGTATCTTGGGTGCAATATCTTCCGTGCTATTTAAACATGTCTAACATAGTTTGCTATTGCTGGGACTCCATGTAATTATTTACTTTGTAACACTCAGGACGATTCTCCGCAGCAAGTCCAAGAAAAACGTCAGGGCCAAGGCTGATGATGATGACGAGGACGATGAAAGTGATGATGAGCCGGTGAAAGGACCGAAGGTTAAGGCTAAAGCTAAGGCAGCCCCCAAGGGGAAGCCTGCTGCTAAGAAGCCGGCGAAGAAGTAGCTTGCCCGTGCAGAGTGCAATGTCGCAGTGGGTCAGGGTTTTCAATGTTCACGGCCTATATCTACTTTACTGGGTCCCGGGGGCAAGTTCTTCTGTCCACAGCACGAACAGTTCGTCGATGTGGTTGCAAGGCTTGCATGCATCTACGTATGCGAGGATCCGTAATGGATCCGATTAGCTCTGAAGCCTGGGGCCTCAACATGAAACGAGACGAAAAAATCAAGAGCCTGCTCACTTTGTCGTATCGCTGCTATGTCTGATCTATACGAAACCTTGATTGTAATCTTATCTTGGATGCACTGCAGGTGCCAAGAAGCCGCCGAAGGATGACAAACCTGGAGCTGCTTCCACTGCCTTGCAGAAAGCTCGGGGATCAGGGGTGCCGGGGTCCAAACAAATCAATCTATGTAATCGTCGAGTCTCGGGGTCCTTGTACACATCCATGTATTCAGAGAATAGCTCGGGGCCAAGTCAGTATCCTCAAATAAACCCCAATATCTCGAAACCTTGAAACAATCTTGAGTTAAAGCCTACACAAACAAGAAGGGTTCAACAAACTGTATCCTGATGCCTTGGAATTACTCTAAGTTTGTTTGTGTATATTGTTGGATCTACAATAAGGTTTGTAAGAGAATACTACACGAATAAGCCCTACTCCCACCCTGTAGGTAAACGACAAGCTGCTCTGCAATATCGCTGCGGGCTTTATGGACGAGTGCCGTGATGCCGACCCTGATATTGCAAACGAGCTTGCAAGCTCTGGTTTACTTTCTGACCTACGACGGCAATCTAAGACAGGCCATGAGAACGAATCTGGTAAAGTCTTTCAGAAGCGAGGCTTGGCTCTTCCTGTACCATTGACATATATTGATTTGGGCAAGGAAAAGCAGCATCCTGTGCTGAAGATATCAGACATGCTACAAGTTTTGGCTGATAAGAAGAAGCTACAGCTTTTCTGGGGTAGCACGAGACTGAAAACCCGATCAGCAAACCTCAAAGAATTCTGGAGTCGTTATCGCCATCAAGATGCTGGACATGCCATATTCGAGCAGCACAACGATCGTCTCGACAAGGTGTTGCCAGTGCAGATCCATGCAGATGAGGGCGAGACGCTCAAGAAGAGTGGTGTGATGATCATCAACTTTCAGTCTCCTATGGGGTTTGGAATCAGCACTTCTGACGACGTTGACGATGCCATGGGTTTGAATTACACCGGTAATACATATTCCACTCGGTTTCTGTATACGGTGTGCACGAAACGTTCTTACAGTAAGAAGAACAAGTTCGTGTTGGATTCGATTCTGGAATCGTTGGCCGATGAACTGAGAGACCTCTTCTACAATGGTATCTCGGTTCAATGTGGCAAGGAGAAGATGATCATGTACGTGGCTACACTTGGGCTCAAAGGCGACTGGCCGGTGCAAGCTCGAATTGGCCACTTAACACGTCACTTCTCCAAGAAGGGAGTTTACAAGACTTCGAACAAAAGTGGTTTCTGCCATCTTTGTCGAGCCGGGGAAACCAACTATCCCCCGTATGACTACTCCCGGAATGCCGCTTGGAGATCTTCATACCTGACCCGTGCTCCCTGGGCTACAGAAGGTCCTCTGTGCAGAATTCCACAATCTACAAGGAAGGAGCTGATGCACAGGTTCGACGTCTTCCACACTTGTCACAAGGGTGTGTTCGCTGAGCTGACTGGCAGTGGACTTGTTGCTGGAAGCATATAGTGCGAATCCTAACCTCAACTTTTTGCATACCAAAGCTACCGGCAGTAAAGACTAAAACCCATAACCTGTAAAAGTAAGTTCATCTAGACGTATGTATATGTGGTTTCAATATATATACGAGTAAATTTAAGTCATTTCAGGTTGTCCTTACAGATTATGGACTCGTGGGAGATGGCAACTTTCAAGTTCAGCTTGATGCGATATATGAGCTTTTGGCCTCCCACTGCAAGACAAAGAACATACCTCTTCATATGGATGGTTTGACGAGGAACCTCCTGGCTTTCAAGGGTGACTATCAGTTTCCCGTGGGGCTGCTTGGATTGGACTCGGGGTTCCTTTGCAGGGGTCTTTTTCCGCTTAAAGAGTTTTTTTTGTGGGCTAGTTGAATCGATATACTTTTTGGAAGGTTTTTGCGAGTCCCGAAATCATGGCACAGGTCCTGGTTCAAAGGGGCCGACACCAGAGCGGTCTGCTCGTTTTTGCAAAGCTACTTCGAAAGTCATGTGGCTCAGCTTGCAGCCCCGGACCCGTACTTGCAAAATATTTTGGCGGCAGTTCGTTCGGCGAACCAGTTCCTCGAAACATTGTACTCTTCGGGGCTATGGCTGTCGCGAGATCGGTGCCACAGAGCGGCCCAAGCAGGATTGGCTTTCATGAAGAGCTTTCTGGAGATAGCTCACTCTGCCCATCGGCAGGGCAAAACACGTTTTAAGCTTACTCCGAAACTACATGCATTTCTGCACATCACCGAAGCCCTGGCACACGCCTACGAGACAAATCGAGTGTGGACCTGGAGTCCACTCGCTGATGCTTGCCAAATGGACGAAGACTGGATAGGAAGAATTGCCTTCCTGACGACTACCGTCAACAGGCGGACTGTCCACAAGCAGGCACTTAACAAGTACCTTGTGGATGCGGCGAGGCATCTGCTTGGAGAAGGGTGAGAAAATGAAGCCATCGAGCGAGTGATTGCATTCCCTTAAGCCCCGACCGTCCTTTTCCCGAACATTTCGACACGAATATTCTCGATTGAATCGATTCCCAGTGCAGTTCCCCAAACAAAAAGAGTCACTGCTGAGAAATCCAACACATCAGAAGCGACTTTCGTCGGTTGCCTATTATTTCAGGCTACCAGGTCTTCCAGGTAGGATCCTTATTATAAGGGTCCCAAATTAAGGTACCCCTAATTTTCGGAAACTCCCATATGGATATACGGGAGTTATAAGGGCTTAGGGTAGCTAACTTGCTCTTGCTAAGTGGAATGTTGTGGCCTAAGCCCCAGTCCTGGAAGCAGACGGACGCACATTCCTGACGACCACCCCGTAACCCTAACCACCCTAAACCCAAAACCCGAAAGCAGCCAACCCTAATTCCCATTTAAACGTCAGTTTCCGATAATCTATAAGCCTCTCCAAAGCCTGCTTCAAATTATTTAGGGCCTCTATCATAGAACTCTTACGGATACCACATGCACAAGATTCGGTATTCCCGTATACAACACTTCGTGGAACTATCGACAGCAAACCTATATCCCAAAGGGTACTTGGGTACTGCTCAGACTTATCGGAACCAAAATAGCAGTTTGTTCTACAGAAACCCAGTTTTTTGCTATCTAGTTCGGACCCTCTCCCTTCAGGGTCCAAGGACCCAATAATTAGGCACTTGGGTTTAGGATAGTAGTTATGTAGCTCAATAGTTAGGAGAGTACATTTTAATTAGGTCCTTGGACCCTTACAGAAGGAGCTTCGAAACCCTTAGCCCTGAAACCCTAAACCCTGAAACCCTAAACCCTAAACCCTAAAACCCTAAACCCGAAACCCTAGACCTTGGCCGGACCCTTTGGGCATTCATCCTGAGGAGACCAAGGGCACGCTGAATCTTGAGGCCTTCTGCGTCGCCTGGTCCACACAGGTGCTCCATGCGCTGGTAGCTCCTGGGACGAAACTGCAAGGGTTTATAGTGAACCCCAGAAAGTTGGAACATAGATATACGATGATTCATGCTGGAATTCCCTATACTTTGCTTTAAGGGCATCGGGATTATGATTTTCCAACTTTCTTTCTTCTACTGGGTATTCTACTGCAATGTGAGGAAATAAGGCACACCCAAAGACTGATAATAAGTTGTTTGAGTTTCTGATTGTTTTTGGCAATAAGAAGCTACAACAAGCAGGTTATGGAGGTAAGGCCTGAACTCTACAAAGATTTGGATCGTAATTTTAAGGAGCCCTAAACAACGTACAGGTTCCGACACTCCAAACGCTGCGTCTTGGGGGCGTTTAGGGCCCACCGTCGCCGAAAATCCCAGTTCGTGTTTCAGGCCCTATACTGGGATGAGAGTAGTGTTTTTCCCTTGAGCCGAGAAGCAGATGTTGTGGGTATTGGCAATAGACACAAAAAGAGGCTGGGTTCGGGGTTTCAGGGTTGCAGTTTGACAGAACCCCAAATCCTTACCTCACCTCAGTCGTGCGGTCTATAACTTGCAGCGTTGGTTCACCTGACAACCCAAAAGGGTCCTAAGTACTTGTATGGGGAAATTAACCCAAACTAGAATACTAACTCATACACTTAAAACTTCACTGTTCTACTGACAGGTACTTAGGACTCAGGACCCTTTGGCAACACTTAGAACAGTCTGATGGACCTGAAGATTTGCAGTGCTTCGGGGAAACGAGCTTTTCTGCACACCTTCAAAAGCACACCGAACTCGAATCCTTTAGCAAGAATATCAGTGAATGGCCGGCAACTGTAACCACCTTCAAGTAACAAGTTATAGCGCATTTAAGCACATCAAAATGTTGACTCTTGCCGTCGAACCCCTGATACCCTGCAGCCCTGAAACGAGTCTAGACCCTTGCTGAATCGTGGCATTTGGACATTCGGAGCCCATATCAAACCCAAGCATGCCGATGAAGAACGTGCCTCCATCACAAACCCTTGGTGATTCTTGCCGGGGAAACCGTGAAGCTTGCTCTCCGCTACTTTCACACCTGAACCCTTCCCCCAGGGTCCAAAGGATCCAATCATTAGGTATTTGGGTTTAGGATAGTAGTTATGTATGTAGGTTACCATTTTGGGGAGTATATGATAATTAGGCACTTGGACCCTCAGGGCTTTATAGATCCGACACCATAAGCCCTGAACCTGACTCCTAAAACCCCAATCCCTACATCCGAAGAGGCCTTATAACCCTAAAAACCCTGCGCAACCCTAAACCCTACACGCTAAGCCCCATTAACACTAAACCCTACAAAACCTAAACACAAAAAGCTCTCCAAAACCCTGTACCCCAAGGAGCTGTCGGCTGCTTTGGCGATGTTAGCCGGCGACTGCACCATGATGCAAGCGTATCCTCATGGGCGTCCCATGGTCTGGGGCTTGGGAGGTTCAAGGGTTTAGGGTTTAGGGTTCCGTACGTTTTAGGGTTTAAGGTTTACCCTAATAAGGGTCCAAGTACCTAATTATCATATACTCTCCAAAATGGTAACCTACATAGCTGCTATCCTAAACCCAAATACCTAATTATGGGATCCTTTAGACCCTGAGGGTTAGGGTTTAGTAGGGTGTAGGGTGAGGGTTGATAGTAGCTCAAGGGCTTGGGGCCTTCAGGGTGTAGAAGTAGGATTCTAGAGTTGAGCGTGTCACGGGGTTCAGGGGGGCAAACGGTTGTTGAGATGTGGAATAGGGTCTTCATCAAGGTTTGCAGTCGAAAGTTTCTTAGCATTAGGGTTTGTAGGGTTTGAGGTTCTTGGGGTTGTTAGTTTGCGCCGCAAAAGCATGGTTTGTGTCAAATGGGGCTTGGGTTAAGGCAAGGGTTTTGAGGTTATGAAGTTGCAGAGCCTTTTGAGTTCATAGGGTCATAAGGGCTCAGGACCTTAGGGGTTAGCCAGTAGGGTTTAGGGTTTAGGCTTCGGCATTGAGGGGGTGTGGGTCTAAGGCTGAGGGTCAACGGGTTTTGGTTTCGGATTTTGGCTTTGAGGTTTCAGAGATTGGTCATAAGGGCACCTCGAGGTTTGAATCTTTGCATTTTCGGAGTGATCGGGATTCAAGTCACGCGCGTTACGTGTTTGTTGTTGTAGCTTGAGGCTGCATGTCCGGGCTCGTGATCAATTCAATTCGACAAAGGCTTTGGTCTGTGTCAGGAAGTCGGAGCTTTGTGAGTCATGGTTTAGGGTTTAGGGTTTCTGGGCTCTTGTCGCGTTTGGGGTTTAGGGTTTAGGGATCTCGTGTTTCAGAGTTGTGCGCAGCAAAAACTGCGACTTTGACAGTACGTAAGTAGCGGAAATGCAGCGACCTGACCATGACGGCAGCGAGTGAAATCCGACCCAAAGTAGCAATGATGATCTCCAGTACATCCTAAAACCTAAACCCCCAAACCCTTCTAGCCTGCACCCCTAATTACCTCTAGGCAACCTCATGATAGCATGGGCTGTCAGCATGTACGACGGAAGACACCGGGCGCGCATCATCGGGCCAGTAGTGCTGGAGTTTCGCCGAGAGGCATCGCTTAGAGAGAGAGAGAGAGAGAGAGAGAGAGAGAGAGAGAGAGAGGTTGAGGGTTTAGGGTTTATAGGGTTTATAGGGTTTATAGGGTTTATAGGGTTCAGGGTTTAGGGTTTATAGGGTTTAGGGTTTAGGTTTTTATAGGGCTTAGGTTTTATAGGCTTTAGGGTTTAGGGTTTATAGGGTTTAGGGTCCTGTAGGATCAGTATAGGGTTACGATAAGGGTCCAATCAGGTTCCCATTATAAGATCTGCATTGGAAGGGCAGGGCATGAGCAGGAGTACTTCTATGATTGCGGCCAATGATGCACATCAGAGTAGTATGTTGTAAGGTCGTGTTCCTAAGGTTTGGCGCAACATGATGTTAAGATACACATCCTCGGGATACAAGTTACGGGTTCTGAGTTTAGGATCACATGTGGCTGAGGGCTGTAAAGATGGTTGATGAGAACGTCCCATCGTAATGCAAGATCCCCTTGAGTTTGCTAGCACGATCCGGCTGCATGACGCAGTGTTTCAAGATGCATTCCAGGCGCACGCCAAAGATCATGCCTGACAACTTAACTTGTTACCTCTAAAGCTCGCTACTGATATCGAGGATCCTGAAACAACCTGACACCTTCAAACTTTAAACCTGAAACCTAACCCTAAATCCAAAACCCCTTCAACCCAAACTTGAAGCCCCACCTAGACTCCCGACTACTCTTTACTGTAGCCCCCAATTACCTCTTAACGAGAAGTCTTCGATCCCTTTAAAGGGTACTTAGTACTTGGGGTGTCCTGGCAATTCCCGAAGCCTAAACTAACCATTGATATTGGAGGAGCTAAGGAGCCAGGGATGATGATAATGCCCATTACATAAGGAGCTAAAGAGCCAAGGGAACCCCAAAACCACTGGTTAGTAAAGGACTAAACCCTAAACCCTAGGACGAGATCGAAGAGAATCTCGAAAGAGAGAAGGAGGAGTATGAGGAGTCTGGGAAGCCGCAGCCTCAGAACGCAGGCTTTAGGGGTTTAGGGTTTAGGGATTAGGGTTTGGGGTTTCGGGTTTAGGGTTTAGGGGTTTAGGGTTTAGGGGATTTTGGGTTTGGGGGTTTAGGGATTAGGGTTTGGGGGTTTGGGTTTTGGGGTTCAGGGGGTTTGGGGTTTAGGGTTTTGGGGGTTTGGGGTGTAGGGATTATAGTGATTAGGGGTTGGGGTTTAGGGATTAGGGTACGGGGATTGGTGGTTTGGGGTTCAGGGATTAGCTTTTTAGAGGTTGAGGTTTACCCGTTTAAGGTTCTTTTTATAAGGGTGCCGCCTTCTTTTGGGAATCGAGAAAGGGACCCTACTGAGAGAACTACCCAGGGGCTGGAATTACAGATCTCCGAGTTTTAGTCTGAGACCTACAGTGTTTATCCCGTATATATGGAGTTTGGCATGTCGGGATTGTCTCGGCTAAGTTCGACATATAGGGTCAGGGTCTAGCCATGCTTTTTTCGGGTTTGGCGGTTCTGGGCTCCTTTCCTTTATCTTAATGATCCCAGCCTGATGGGAGACTCTTTAATATTGGGTTTTTGTTATCGAGTTTGTTTTTATGTTACCGTAATAGCGATCTACGGTAAATACTATGGTAACTCAGACTAGATTCCTTAATTAACAAGAACCCAGGCTGTGGCAATATCTCCAGCTGATGACAATCGATGTCATGTTAGGGAGGGCTTAGGGTTCAGGAGCTCGAAACCCTTAACCGAAAACTCCTGCACTGCCACCTGTCGACCCTGCATAGCTAAACCCTCCACATATATATCCGTCCAAACGCGCAACCCCGCAGCCCTATGTGCCGAGAATCTTTGACATCAAAATCCACCAAACCGTGTAGCCCTGAAGAAAAACCGAAGATCCCACCAGCGCCCTCAACCAAAGTCCGCAACCCGGCCATTGTAACACCGGTTCGGCCAAAAAAACGGAAGAGCCCACCGGCGTACAGGAAGCCCCATAAAGTTGGAAACCGGATCAAGGCCAAAGAGTGCTGGGATTCCCTATACATTACTCTTAAGGATTGAGGCTATGCGGTTTCCAACTTTTGGGCTTCTACTCTAAGGACGCTGTCGCTGAAGGAGTTGGTCGACAACCCCTATGTGAATTGACAGCCTGGGGTCTCCCATTGGTTTTTGACGGTTTAGTGTTTAGTTTTAGGGTTTAAGGTTTAGGGTTTAGGGTTAGTAAGGTCTACTAGTAAGGGCTTTGATAATTAGAATTGTTTTTTTTGGGGGCTCGTTTTGTAGTATAACTATAACAAACAGCCCTAAGGAAAATCAATGGTAGATATTTAGGCTTCTATATTATAAGTACGCTTTAGGGCTTAATTAGGATTAGGGTTCCTACACCCGTCTCTCCCCTCACATACAGTCGCATAACCCACTTATAACTACCCATGAACCTCCAAGTAGGTTCACCGGAATGATATAAATACTGGATTACCTTAAGGACTTTAATCTATGGGAATTATGGTATATTCCTTATTATGGGAAATGCAGGGTTTATATCATCAACCACAGGACCACCGAAGGAACTTTCAGGGTTTCATCAAGCTTCGGGTGTTGCGTTGATTGGATGTCGGGGGCGCGGGGGTGGTCTTGCACATGTAAGCACGGCATCTATAGATCCAGGGTTTAGGGTTTATAGGGTTTAGGGTTTAGGGGGTATAAGTAAATGTTTTTTGGCCAAACTTATAGCTTAAAGCACCCCATGAACCTTAGGCCTTAGGCAACCTCCAGTGCGAAGCCAATCGGGTTAGAGTTTGATTGCTTGCATCAAACATGTGGGGACCCAAGCATCTTGTTTAAGCTTGGGTTCGTCTGAGCCCTCTTTCCCCAAGGGTCCAAGTGCCCAATAGTCTTATACTCTCCGAAATCCTAACCTACATAGCTACTATCCTAACACCGAGTACCTGATTATTGGTTCCTTTGGACCCTTGGGCTTTCTGCCTAGCTGCCATGACCTCTGAGAATCAGAGAATTCTGGCAGGGGACCTTTCTCCGAAGCAGGGAAGGGTCAGAGCGACCAAAGCCGATCACTTTGGTTCCATCTTGACAATTGAAGCTTAAATCATCTGGAACACTATCACCGAGGAATTCTACCAGCAAAGCGCGTTAGTTAGTAAATAGAGCGTAGTACCAAATATCGTAGTACAGCAGCCTGAACAATACCATGTTTACCACTGACGTCTTCCTCGCCTCCACCACCACCACGACCACCAGCACCACACTACCCCACAGGTACTCGTAGTAATTACTACTAATACCACTACCACCACTGGCAGAGGTAGCCCTTACAGAAGCAGCAGCAGCAAGAGATTAGTCCCCAGGCGCTGTTCCGGATGATCGTGGTTTCGATCGCTCAGGACTGTACTAGAGTTCATTCGTCCTGAGATGTGGAGAACGGCTGTGTCTGATGGTGTTTGAGGTGTTTCCATGTGTTAATTACAAGAACTGCGACGGAAAGGGGGAAACCAAATATCGAGCAATGCTATCCCGTAGAGTTCCTTCATTTTCATAGCTATCTTACAATACACCCCGAGAAATTGTGCAGGCCCACAAACTTGTGCTGAAACCTAGGCTGCGGCTTCGGAAGAACAACCCAGCTCAGCCATTGACACATCGAAGTAATCCGGCCGGCCACTTTGCTTGGAGCACGCCAACCAAGGCCAAAGCATGCACCATTGCTTGGGCGATGGAAAAAAGACGGTGGGTGCGTTGACTGTTGTTTTTGGGTGGAAAGGGGCTTCGGGGTCTAGGCATAGGTCTCGCAGGTGGGATTTAGGATCTGAGTTGCATGTTGGCTTCGTAGTGCTCCGCCAGCAGGCCCATCGCGTAGGCTCTGCGCCATTCTGGGTTTATGGTTTAGGGTTTAGGGCTTCAGAAACCGAACATTCTGAATTATATTCAGCCTTGGCCCTGTAATTAAATACCTCAAACAATGATGAGCATGTTCTTTTGTAGCAAGAACACTCCCATGACAAGCCCGACAGCCTTCCGCTCTGCAATACGGAGTTTGTTTTAGGGTTTGGAGTTTAGGGCTTCATTAAGATTAACTGGGGATCCAACTATTCAAGCTCTTAGTATTAGACTTAGAGATCACTTAGGCTCAATCCCATCAAGCGTGTGTTCGAGTCCGGGATGGACGATAGAGCTCCCCAAGCCCAGCCACAATGCCTAAATCATTGAGCCAATTCCATACACCTGGAATGCTGCAGTGCAACTTACTTTGATGAACCCTACTTGAGGGCGTCGACCTGCGTTGAAGGCATAAGCTTTCCCAAGTGCCTGCTCAGCCACTTAACCCGAAATCCTAGCCCCAAACCCTAAACCCGAAACCCCACCTCATCCACCTTGTAACCTAAACTCTAAATTGGAAGTCCTGAACGCCACACGTAGGCCCTTGACCTTGAAGCTTGCTATTGAGCAACAACGATACCCTCTCTTCGTCTCTAGACAACTAGTCTATGACATGTGCCAACGAGCTGATTCTAGATATTCAGGCTACCTGCAGCCTAAATCTTACCAATATTATATATTATTGCGATTATTGCCAATTGCGACACACCTTTAGAGCCTAGTCTAAGTATTCAGGCCCGCCTAGTGCATGAAAAGCACGATGGTTCTACTGCGCCAAAACCCTACCTATGGAAGCCTCCCAAATCATGGCCCTTAAAGTAAGCCTTGTGCAACCGTTTACGGAACTCTAGAAATGAACCCGTTAAGGAACCATTACAAGTAGAAGCCCAAATGTTGGAAACCCAATAGCCTCGATCCATAAGAGCAATTTAAAGGGAATCCCAGCACTATTTGGCCTTAATCCGGTTTCCAACTTTATGGGGTTTACCGTACACCATTGAGGCGGGGAGTGTTGTCTCCGCGAAGCTGAAGCCAGAGTACGCTGCCGGAGCCGATCCAGGTCAAAAAGGGTTTAGGGTTTAGGGATCTGTATAGTATATACATTGGCCTTAACGTCGTCCCGGTATCTGTACATTAGGGCCAAAGTATATACTATTTGGGTACATGGACCCTTAGGGAATGTGCGTCTTGTCTTGCAAGGGACTTTCAGGGGCTAGTTGACGGGTTCGAACCGGTTTCGGGATCGGAGCTTGCCCTAAAGGCCCAAACAATGACTGCGTAATTGGGTTTGGAGTAATTCGTAGCTTTGCAGCAGGCATTTTCGGGAGTAGACGATTGTTGGGTACGTGACCTAAACCCAAAACCCTAAACCCTAAAAATTCCCTTTCGGGCGCTAAGTAAGTTGGGGCTCTTGCCAGAGCTCTTGAGGATAAGAGCTGAGAGGTTCATTACCTCCTTATAGTCTCCATTGTAGTTCCTTTTTGGGGTTACCTTTTTTGGATCCTTAATATAAAATTGGTTAAACTAAACGAAGGAACTTCAATGGAGACTGTAGGTCGAGGATGTGATTCGGGCTTAACACGGATTGCGGTGGCCTGGTTCGTGTTTAGTGCTTGAGGGTGAGATTTGAGGCTCTGAGTTTGCGGTTAGGTTGGAACGAGTTGAACACCAGTGTTCAGAGGGTGACCCTAAACCCGAAGCTTTATATCCGGGTTTGGATACTTATGAGCCACGAAGCCCGGAAATGAGCTAAACCTTCAGCAGATTTCTGAGACCCTCAACCATGAAACACGCTGTGAAGCCAGATGATGCCAGGTGCCCTCGCTACGGTGCTACCCTTTGAGGAGGATCCGTTGAACGTCGTCGCTTGTAAGCGGAGTGGCCCGGTTTAGACTGTTTAGGGCACCCAGAACGGTGGTCTTTATGGAAGCAGACCCCCAAAAGTTTGAGCCAGAGGTTGGACTGGAACAGCCACAGAGACCTGCTTAGTAGGATCCCTTTTGGAGATGACCGTCCCATGAACCAAAAAAAGCTTCCCGAGCCACGAGTTTCCAGAGGTGGATTTCCCCTTTAACGTGCAGGGTTTAGGGTTTCCCGACCACTGTGCAGGGTGCCCTGTAGTTCATGGATGAGGGAGCTTCGAATGTCAACACGACACGCTCCGAGCGGAAATCGAGCAGCCAAAGACGACCCAGACTCTCAAAACCTGTTCGGGATTTAGGGCTTAAGGTTTAGGGTTCAGGGGTTTAGGGTTTAAGGGTTAAGGGTTTAGGGGCTTAATTAGGGTTTAGAGATAGGGCTCTTGCGGTGAACTCCGCAAGCCTAACAGCACTAACCGTGGTTACCGTAGGCCATCCGAAGTTACACCCATCTTCTACAGGCATCCTTGAGAGTCTGGGTGCTGCGCCACATCGCGTTGCTGAAAAAGGATGCTCGCACCAGCCTACTTAAATGATCATGGGACTTAGTAATAGGGCTATGATTAGGGTAACTCTACTTATAACTACTTACAACCCCAATTAAGGTACTTATAACTTTACTTACAATAAGTCCCATGATCCTCCAAGTAGCGGCCTAACGCTACCTTGTCCTGGACACCTAAAGCCCGCAGCACGCGGTAGCCAACACAAACTTGTTTACCGTGCTCAGTCAGATACAAGATGTGCAGACAAGCGTTTGACGGTCCCATTCAAAAAGCTGCTTCAAAGAAAGAGATGCCGATTCGTACGCCAACGCCGAGAGAGGGAAAGAAGGGAAACACTTCGGGTGGGGACAACTTTTGAACGCTAAGCATCGTCCAGCTGCATGACTTGCTTGACTCTGAAATGATTCAGCTATTTTCACAGCCAAATTGCTTGAAACCTATCCTAATCATGCGCCTGTATGTCCAAGGATCATATTGATTCGTTGTTGGGTGGGCTGGGTGCCATCATACATGTATCTCTCCAACAACACTGTTTCGCCACACAACAAGTGTAGCAACTGTTGAATGCGATCGTCGCATGTACTCCATGTAGCGGTCCTTCCCGGCATCAGTGCTGTGGCAGCACTCATGGGTGACTCATGCTGACCCGAAAGACATGCTGCTGATGGACAAAGTCCTGCGCTGCGTAGGCTAGAGAGACGTAAAGCAACGGATCAAAGTGGGCTGATCCCCTGAACCCTGAGATGGTGTGCCGGCCTTGGGATTGAAGGACGTGTCAAGAAACGTATTATTTGGAGGGGCGGAACATTTCACCCAATGACCCAAGCAATCTACCCTTATTGGATTTAAGAGCCGCAGGTTAAGCAACATTCTTGAGAGCATGCAAAGAACTGGCGAACAGCATGGTCCGGTATTACTACCATCGTCGAAGTAGGTTACACATGCCATGGCAGGCATAATTAATTGTCGGGCTGCCGCGGAATCCATGGTAGGAGTATTCCCGTATTCCCCCTTTAAGCTATACAAGACATGTACCAAAACCCAGGTTCAGCCCTTAGTTGAGCCTCTATACCTGAACCCGAAACCCTATTCTAACCCTCAAAACGCCTCTATCCCTAAACCGTATAGATCCTAAACCCTTTTCTAACCATATGGGAGTTTCCGAAAATAGGGGACCCTAATAAAGTACTCTAGATAGTAGGATCCTGATTATAAGGACCGCAAAATACTGCACCCCTATTTTCGGAAACTCCCATATGAACTCACATCCGAGGTGCTCAAGTCCACTGCTGGGTCTTTCCTGCACAGATCTGCCGAGCCGATCCGGACTGGCTGCCGGACAGACCGCAGGTGCGCTAGGTCCTTCAAGGTAATAGGGGTTTAGGGCTTAGGGTTTAGGACTTTAGGTTTAGGGCTTAGGGGGTTTAGGGGGTTAAGGGTTCAGTATTAGGGGGGTTTAGGGTTTAGGGTTTCGGACTTAGAGTTCAGGATAGGGCGTTTAGAATTTTTACATGGGCTCTCAAGAAGGCACTGTAAGGGTTTCTGAAGGGGTATAGGGGGTTTAAGCTTGAGGCTGTCATGATCCCTACATGTCATTGAGCCCTTTACGGAACATCCACGACACGACCGTGAAAATTGACTGCAGAGGTAGTCTCCGTACAGATTACAGGCTACCCCTACCCCCTAGACTCGTAGTGACCGGACAACCCCCCAACCGAAACAGTGAGCCGAACTTGAAACCGAAACCCTAAGCCCAAATAGACCCGCAACCGCGAAGCAACCACAAAACCCCTCGATCGTGAACCCGGCTATCTGGGAAGACATCAACCGCTATCGCAAAACCATCAACCCTTTACTGTGGATGCTAACCCCAACCCCCCCTTAAAAAGCACTAAACTCAAGGCATAGGTCGCCCACCTACCGTGGGTGGGTGATGCATAAGCCCCTCGCAACCGATCGCGCAAAACAGAACCATGGGGACCGGACGTCGTACCTCCGGAACACGTTCTCCCCGGCACCAGTTATACTGGTCCCTGATAGTGTCAGTGCTGTAAGCTTTTGCGGGCTTGGCCCTTTTTGGCATTTTGGAAGGAGGAAAACTGACGTGAGTTTAGCCTCCAAACCTCGAAGGAATAGGTTCGGGTGGCTGGCCGCCTCGGGGTGGGACAGTAAAATCAAAAATTCTTCTTTCAGATACAGCCACCTACGCGCTATTCCACGGCAAACCCTATTAACCACCAGGCCCTAGCACCTAAACCCTAAACTCCGTAGTAGCTCCTTTTCAGGATTACCTTAGAGGCTTCTAAATATATGAACCCCCAAAAAGGAACGACTATGGAGCCTCTTGGTACACCCTAAACTCCCCACTCTCCTGAACCTTAAGAATTAGAATAGGGTTTTGGGGTATATTATACTATGATTATGAAAAGGAGCCCCCAAGATAGTATAGGTAATTCACCCTAAGAGGCTCCCCGCCGTGTCGAGGTGGTCGATGCCGCCGAACTCCAGAGGAAGGAAAGCGCCAAGGCGCCCGAACGGAGCATACTTGGAGGATCATGGGGCTTAGTAATTAAGGTTATAAGTACCTGAATTGGGGCTATAAATGATTACCTAATTATAACCCTAGATACTAAGTCCCATGATTCTTTAATTTGAGTAGGTTTACGGTTTGGGGGTTTAGGGTTTAGGAGAGATGTGCAACCGTCAGCACTCGTCTGAGATTTATTAGCTTTGGTACCAGTAGCGTCGACGTCGTAGTAGCCGAAGTAGTGGCAGTAGCAGTATAGCGGCAGCAAGAGCAATAGCAACAGTAGTCGTCGTCGCTGTCGTGGTCGGGGTTGTACTGTGATGTGTCTATACTGCTACCGCTCGTATCTTCCATACGTGTATTTAGCTAGTATCGATACTACCATGCTGAATGTTGTTCTACGCCATCTCTGCTGAGGTTTGAGGATTTCCAGTCGGCTTCTTTGCCTTTGTAGGCGGTTGGGCCAAATGGCAGGTGTCATATGTCGGAGTTTAGAACTTCTGTTCTTTTGTCTTTCGATTTGGGTAATGCTGGATGAGCTTCCAGGGTTCATGGCTTTGGGGCTCGGGGCCTTCGGGTCTGTCTTTTTTGGAGATTCGGGCTTGGGAGGCACTGCGGCGGCTTCAGGTGCCATAATGAACAAGTACTTAAATTATTATGGGACTTAGTAACTGGGGTTATAACTAGGGTAACTATACTTATAACTACTTAGAACCCCAATTAAGGTACTTATAACCCTACTTACTAAGTCCCATGATCCTCCAAGTAGTCTTCGTTAGTTGTTTCGTCATTCGAACTCTCGTCTCGGAGACTGAAACCACAAATTACACCAACCTGAGGCTTCTGCATCCCCTCAAGCAACGTCCAAATAACGGACCCTCTGCAACCTTCAAACCCCACACCCCAAACCCTACCTGGAGTTATAAGTAGGGGTAATTATAGGTCCCCTAACATGAGTTATATATAGAGTTACCCCTATAACTATAACCCTACTTATAACTACCCATGAACCTCCAAGTACAAAACCCTAAATCGTAATGCTTGACACCAGGAGGCCTGCGCGCATGTGGCTCGTGAGCGACTCCTGCCTGAAATATCTCCCTCTGCTGCGTGGGGGGAGGGGGCGCTGGGGAGTTCAGATGCCTGAGTTATCGGTAAGAATATGTCTTACAGGTTTTCTCAACAGCAATATGGAACCCGCGAATATTCGTTTTCGCATCTTCAAGATAGATGTAAATACATAACTCTCTGTATACATATATATATATATATATGTATTTACATACGTATGTGTATATATATATATATATATAGTATATGTACGTGTAGATCATCATCAACGACATCATCATCATCTCATATCTCCGGCCCAAGTTTGCAGGCTTCTCTGGTAGTGTAGAGGTGTGGATGTCAAGGCTATCGCTCTGGTTCCGACTCAGTGCTCAGAAAAGACTGTCGGCGAAATGTAGGTGTGTGAAACTCGCGTCACGGGGGTCCAACTTTACAGTCGTATGGTCACAAAGAGCTTGGTGTTCGGATCTTTCTGCTCGGTGAGCCTTTTTCGGGTCACTAGTTCTGTGTCTTGAGGTCGTTGCTGCTTCAGAAGCTTTGCCAACCCTGCAATCAGTTAGCGAAAGCCATCGGAAGCCATCACTATCATAGGTGCCTGCATGTTCGCGTGTCTTTCCATCTATCCATCTATTGATCGACCTATCGGTCTATCTTCAAGCTAACTGTCGCTCTAACGATCGACCTAACCATCTATCGATGTGTCGATCTACCTATGTACCTACCTGCCTGCCTACCTAGCTTCCTGCCGACCTACCTATGTTCCTTCCCACCTGGCTGCCGCCGACCTACCTTACTACCTACCCACATACCTCCCTGTCGATCTGTCTTTAGATCGGTTTACCTAGGTATCTAGCTTACTGTCGACGTTCCGAAGTATTTAACTCATCTTGCTCGCTGACCAAGTAACTAACAACGAGTAACCCACTAATTACCTATATAGCTAGCTAGCTAACTATCCGACGAACTGGACTGGGTTTATCGAATTATCTGTCACTTCGTCCGTCAATTCATCCGCCCCGCCCTGTTCCTCCATCCATCAAGCCATCTGTGTCTCGCCCTCTCTATCTCTCACTGTGCCTCTATCTCTATTTCTCCCTGTAGTCTTCTAATCTCTTACTGTATATTAGCTTGATAGGTTCGTCTGCCTCGAGTCAGATCCCGAAACCCAAAGCCTTTACACCGGCTGTGCATGGCCTTTAGCGGGAGTTCGTCAAGACTGAGGCCTAAAGCCTTCTAGAGCCTCCATGGGATCCTCAAGCCCGAACGCTTGACCCCGAAAGACTTTGTGCCTTTGAGTCTAGAAAGGGTACTCAAAAACCATAAGAAAAAGCAATTTCAGAAGCCTTTAGGCTGGATTGGATGCCAGAATGCGCCGGAAGAGTCTGTGGACTTTGCATTGGCTCCGGCAATGCAGCAGTTCCTCGGGTCTGCAGAGAAGGTACTGATGGGCGTTCTTGAAAGACGTATTTCGGTAGGGGCTACCTGGACCTCCAAAGTTGGTAAACTACTCGCCTTTTATAGGTTTTGGGCCTTTATTTTACCGACTCTGGGGGGCCTAGGTACAGCGTTTTCCAAGGGTTCTTATACGGGTCTGCGGCGGATTAGCGTCTGGGGTGGGGATTTCAAAACTTCCGGGTTTCCTTTCGAGTGCTGGGTAGTGCGAAGAGGTCCTGCTATTGGGGTCCAAACCCTAAGGGTCCAACTATCATCATTGTATATACTTATAGACCCCCAAAATGCCCTTTGAACCCTTTGGGAATGGCAATCGCGAAGAGGATAAAACTCAAACCAAACATGAACCTTTGGCCAGTCGGTTTTTGACGCTTGACGAAACACCAACACTGTTTCTAAGGGTTCCTTACTATAAATCGCAGTATAGTATTCTCAACAGCCCTATTCTGGCTTTGAGTCAAGGCCCGTGCATGATGCTTAGGCTGAGGCAGCAAGTTCTTGCTATGCAAAACTTGAAGAGTTGGGAATCGTTCGGCCCGTCCCGACCATGAATGCTTGGTTATGACTGTCGGGGACACCCTAAACCTAGCCTGAAGAAGGACCTGCAACAAGGGCACCTATTCCCTAAAGCCCAAAGCCTCAGCCTTAAACCCTGAACTCTGTAAACATGAAGCCCTGAACCCCTGAACCCCAAACCCCAAGCCCTACATAAACCCTTACGAACCGACTCTCCTCCTCAGGCTTCCCGACCCGGTCGGGGCACTTCCCGATTTCCGGGCCCTGGTTGACACAGGCTGGCTAAGAGCCTGGTTCCCTCCACACTCGTTAAGGCTCGTTGTGCATATGTGTCTGTATGCATGTATGTATGTATGTATCTTCTTCTTCGGAGCGATTGAGTCGATAACGACGCACGCCTAGCACAATGAATTCAAAAAGGTGAAACGAGAAGGGCTCACTGAAGGGGCGAGCATAGCCCGTTTGGACATCGCTCGAAACCACCTAGCAGTAGCCACGAGGTGGCCGGCTCAAGGCAAGCGAGAGCTGCCGAGCTCGCCACAAGCTTTACTGGTGCGCACTGCGATTGCTGCACAAAGGCGCCTACAGTATCACATGCAGCTTCAAACCACTTTGCATGACGCTCAGCGGCCGCAAGTGGTACGCTACACTGGAAAGGGTACCGGTACTCAGGCAAAGGCGGCAAGTCCAATCGCAGAGTGAAGACAGGGCCAGAGAGGATGAAAGGGAAGGCAACCTCAGCAGGGGTATCCAGAACCGGCAGGAAGTCCAAACCTTTCAACGCACTCTTGCGATGCCTATAAAGTCATCACAGCAAAGCTCAGGGTCCAAAAGGAGCACAACGTTGGATGCGAGTTCATGTGCTGCCGGCTGGGCCCGGGCATGGGCGGCCCAAGCCCAAAGCGTGGCACGCAGGTGCGCCAAAGGCGCAATGAACTCAACAACCGTATCCCAGGTGGCAGTCTCGTCCGGATTGTCCAAGTCCAGAAGCGCCGAAAGAAGGCCCATATGGACGTCCTGTGGAGGCGACGCAGGACAAACGAGACCCTGGACCCCTTCAAGCTGCAGAGGAGGGGCGGACGGGTGTGGGGCAAGTGAGTCAGGGTCTCCATGCGCCTGGAAACTCCCCCATTGGTTTTGGCACTCGCTAGAAAAGGCGACATGTCGCCGGAGTCTCCCAGCATTGGCATAAACCTTACCGCATGCGCGGCACCAAAACCCACTAGCACCGGCTGTAATCAAAGTGGCTCGAGTTCTGTATCCATGCAGCTTACTGGCATGACATGCCCAGGCCGACCTTGTACCGAAAGCAATGCGGCAAGGCAGGCATGCCTCCGTGAAGCAGGTATCCCCGTCTCGAGTGGTGTCTGGGGTGCGTGCAGCCCCTGCCATTTGAATCGCTTTGGCAAGGGCATAGATAGCAGCCCCACAAGTAAGACGAAGAACTGCCAAACGCTTGGCGCGTTTAATCCAACCTCGAAAACGGCCTGGCCTTTCCGTCATGACTTGGCGCCAGGGTTCCCAGTCAAGAAGAGGATCAGGCATGGGGATGGTATTCCGGAGGAGGGCAAACAGCCACCCGAAGGCGTCTCGGTAGGCGTCGAGCAAAGCGGTATCAAGGCGTGTTAGCGCCCAAAGAGCATCAGGTGCAGCTGCGACAAGCTGGCGCAGATATCGCAGACGTTCGACCCGAAGTGAGGTAACCGGGTCAGCGACCCCCAGCAGGGCACAGGTCTCAGCGCGGCAAACATGTTGGTCCCCGTCAAAGGGGATGCACAAAGTTTGTCTCATGATCCCCAGCATGGCACCATTGAGGGCCTGTTCCTCCCCAACCCGGAGGGTAGGCCAAGACCCTGCACCATAGAACAATCGCGTGAAAACAGCTGAGGTAAGCAGGATACCGCGCCGGGAAAGGGAAATCTTTTTATTGCGGTACACCGCCTTACGCCCCTGACGAAAGGCCTGCCAAGCATTGCCGCATCTGTGGCGGACTTCAAGAAGGAGAGACGTCGTCGGAGTCTGCATGACTCCCAGATGCTTGTATGATGCGACGACAGGTAGTCGTGCTGTGGGCGCATCCTCCAGGAGGATTGGGAGGGAAGCCCCCTTCCCAAAGAGTCGTGACCGAGCACGCTTGGCCCCAGCTCCTGACACCCGGACCAACGCAGCCGTCTTAGTCACCCCAAAGGTCAGGGTGTATCCAAAGCTGGCAAAAGCCTCTGCAAAATTGGACGTGGTAACCGCAACCTGTGCTGCAATCTCCTCGGCAGCCTCTGAGACCACACATTCAGCAACGTCGTCAGCCCAGACGACATCACCCAGGGAGACAGTGGTATTGGGTTCACCAACAGGACTTAGGTCCCGAAGGCCATCCCACGGGATGCACGGTCTAGCGACGGCGCCGGGAGTTTGGGCACGCAATGACTCTTTGAGGTCAAGGATGGCCGAAACCCCCGCACCAAACATCAAGTCGGCAAATGTCGACCCAGGACGTGAGCCTCGATGGGTCTGAACCGGGACTCGATCCCCAGCGATAGTGAACCAAGTCCTCCGATGCAGTTCTGCAACGACGCCCTCGAGCCATGGGCTCGCTCCCCCTTGCTGTAACACACTCGGTTGGCTGAGCTGATGCCGCAGGCCGTCAAGCAAGAAATTCGGGCATCCAGGATTTTGTCGGCAGGCTGGTCGACGTGCCGTGAGCTCACGGATCGAGCTATAGTAGGCTGAGGCGACGTCAGCGAAGATCACGGCGAAGGAGGATTTGGAGTGCAGTTGCCACCGGCAAAATCCCCGCACCAAGTGTCCTCCGAAAACGACAGAAGCCCCGCGACGGCCGCCCAGAAGTGTCGGCGGAGCCGTCGCATCCAAGTGGTTGTAGAGTTTCGGGCGAAGTGATCGATGTATGGCCTTAGCTACAGTGGGAAGTAGCATTATGGCGCGGTAAGAGTTGCAATCCTCGCGCGCTCCCCGCTGTTTGTAGAGGGTGCAGAGGGTTGCACCCTGCATGCCAATGGCCTCCGTGCCCTTCAAGCACAGTTTCAGAAGGAGTGGCAGAATGTGCATGAGCAAGGCAGATGGTGCCCCGGCGAGGGCCTCGCCCGGGATGTGGTCCGGGCCTGGGGCCTTGCCCCCTTTGGATCCGGCCAACGCCTGCATCAGTTCTCCCGGCGTAGGGAGGTCGTACAGGCTGGGTGGTAACGGCCAAGCGGGGGGGTCTTCCGTACCAGCAAGATTGGTAGGTTGGCACACGATGCCCGCTTCCATATCCCCAAAATGCTGCCTCCAGCGGTCGGTGATCTCGGAACCCGATTGGCAAAGAGAGCCGTCCAGCTTTTTTAGCCGGGGAAGAACAGCAGGGGCAAATGGCTTTTTGTGTTTTTGCTTGAGGAGAAGCTGCAGTGCTTGGGCGCCGTCAACACGGTTGGCCTGAACAGCATCAGCAAGTTGCTCAAGGTGCGCCGCCCTATCGTCACGGCATTGCTGTCGAAGTGCGATAGAGGCAACTCGGAGCTGCTCGCTACGGATGGTTCCGATGTAAGCAGCTTGTTTAGCCCACACGAAAGAGGACGGCAGCGCAGACGCCAGCCCACGCCAAATGGTGAAGAACGCAGCCAGGGAGTGACGACGCACAGCCCCACGTAAGCGGGCACACTGATGCCTTAAAAGGGCAACTTGCTGGTGTAGCATCCAAGCAGCCTTTGAGAGATAGCTGCGACGGGGGGCTGCTTTGGGTAGAGGAAATTCCTCCACAAGTGCAGTATGCAGGCACTTTATAAGCTCAGCTGCGTGGGAATCAGCTGACGTTTGCCAGGGAATAACAGGGAGACGGGCGAAAACACTGCAAAGCTTGTGTCTATTCGCGGGCAGCCGCAAAGCGGTGACGTCGATCCTTTTAGGTCGTGGCCTCTTCTCCTCTGCATGGCTCAGGATGGTGGCCGTAACACTGCCAGCAGTAGCGAGGTGATCCAGACAGGCTTGGCCAGCATTGATCCCAGGCGCAACCCACGTACTGACCTGCGCATCTCTCCAGACTGAAGGCAAGGCAAGAAAGTCTGGTCGTGTTGCTGCTGAGTTACGCTTCTGGAAAAAAGTCCAGCCTTCGCCACACTGGTGCTCCTCCCAGGTTGCAGGGAGCCAAATTTGGCCGGTGGCAGCCAACTCATGTACAAAGGTACCAGCAAAGTCCGTCGGCTCAGCCCACGCATCGCTGATAGCACTGTCAGGGTGACCGCCGACACAGGCATTCAAATCACCACCTAGAAGGATTGGAGCTGTCTTAGCCAGCCGGCCACAGAGGCGAATCGTGTCCTGCCACCAGGCACGAAGGACATCATCGGGGTGACCCCGGTGGGGGGCATGCAAACATACCAAGTGAAGTCGAATGTCATCCTGCCGAAGATGAACGACCAACCTTCGGGGGTCACTGGCCAGCACAGAGCACGCTTCGCGACAGATGCATACTAGTTTAACATCACCTCGTGTGACCAGGGCAAGATTGCATCGGAGCCAAATTTCAACCCCCAGATGACCATGCTCTGTTCCAGAGCAGAAGCGCAAGTATTCAGCAGTGTGTAGGAATCCCTCCTGCGTGCGCGCCTCCTGAAGAAAAGCAACTCCAATGTTGTTCGCGCTTAATGCCTGCGCCAGCATAGCAGGTCTACCGGCAGCGAAAGCAATGCCCTGTCCAGCGCCATCAGCGAAAGCAGCGCCACATTCAAAGACAGTACATTATACGAGATCAGACGTAGAGAAAGGCAAGCACTAACAGGGCTTGGCGTGGTGTTTTGGTCAACGGACCCCGGAGGGAGGAAAGGATCCACAGCTTCAGCTGGTGTGAGTTCGTTTGTTGGCAGGGCAGCACGGTTGATTGCTTCCGGGGCGGTAGGTAAGGCATGACACCCCATCTCTGCACGGCACACTATACCAGCCCATTGGACCAGGCGGAAATCAGGCTGCCACCAACTGAAGGCATTGTGAAGTTGCCCCGTCCAAGGAAGAAGACCGAGGCAATCCCCGCGTGCTGCAAGCCTCGCAGCAGCATCGGCAAGCTCGTTTCCTATAAGACCCGAATGACCGGACACATGCTCGAACTGGGGTGGCTGGCGAGCCAGGGCGCACGCAAAAACCCGGATCGCCCGCAAAGCACCAGCAACCGTGCCCTCAGACGTGCCGCGGCCGTCTTCGGCGACTGCAAGAACTGCAATGCAATCAGACTTGTGGACGACTTGATAACCTTGGAAAGCTGTGGTTGCTATCCACAAGGATGCGACCAACGCGCAGCATTCAGGGACGAAAGCCGAAGGGATATCTGCATCGCCAAGAAAGACATCAGGTACCCCACCTGCGAGGATGCTGAAGCATAGAGGGTCTCCAGCAAGGAAGACACATGCCCATCCCATACGGGGGGGCTGGTCATTGCGTGCTGGGACGAAGGAGCCGTCCGTGAAGCACCACAAAGTATCAGCCTCAATGCGGCCCGGGCATGGGTTAAGGCGGGCAATGTACTCTTGATCTCGGATAGGAAAACTATCGATTGCCTCCTTCAGGGTAACAAAAGTGACCCGGGGACACAGCAAATCCCAAAGTTGAGATACAAGAAAAGGGCATGGGACTCCTCCTATGGAGGGAGCCTGGTTCCCAAGCCGGTAAAGAAAGGCAAGATCTTGTGCGGACCAGGGTCGAGGCAGGACTGGGTCTGGGTCCCAGGCCGTGAAAGGAACCAGGTCTTGCAGCATTAGCGGCTGACAGGCTGAAGCGGAAGCCGCAGCGGAAGGATCATCACCCGGCCCGTACGGTGCCATCTCGACGCTCGAGCTGCCGCCACCCAAAGAGGCCTCTGAGCAGGAGAGAGCACGCCCTGCACGCTGCTCTGCAGGGACAAGAGTCGGAGGCATGGGCCCTGCTGGTGCATCGGGTAAAGGATCGACAGTACTGGGACTGGTAGACAGACTGTCATCGCCAGGCATAGGGTTTTGTTGGCAAGGAGAGACACCAGGCCGTCTAAAAGATCGGCCACGCACCGGAGTGGGAAGGGGCCGCCCGTGCGCAAAAAGGGCTAGGCAGTGAGGAACGCCAGGCGTAGTACCTCGGCCAGGCCCCGTGCCGCGGGGCAGTCCAGCATTAACTACCTCTGTGGGGGTCGCGCGGGGACCTCCGGCAGTTGGGCCAGCCTCACAGATTGGAACACTGGCAAGAGCTATGATAGCAACCAGAAATGAAAGGCGGACTCCTGCGCGGGGGCCGGAAGCGAAACCTCCTCGCTCAGAGCACACAAGGCCTCGCCAGCCAGGAGGACAGAGGCGAGTGAAGGGCTGCCCTCAACAAGGGCGTCGACAATGAACCGCTTTACCCGCATGACTACTCTACTGAAACTATTCACAGCCCCGGTCCCTTCAAAAGCAGCGCCACCTACTGCACCCAGCAGGGGTGTCTCATAAGAGGTGCCACAAGTTATTAGTCGAGCTCCGACTACAGGGGGGAAGAGCTTGCAACTAGTGCGACAGAGGCGCCTGCGGCCGCCGCCTGTGCCAGCATCAACGCCAGCTGCGGTCACGGCAGAGCCAGATGTGCGCGAGCCTTCTGCATCATTCGTATCATGACTGGCCGTGTCGGTAGCCTCGGACCCAGTTCCTGAGGGAAGAGACGGCCCGGGTCCACCGTGCTCGTCACCGGGTGCTGGTCCAGCAGCATCAGCTGGCAGAAAGGCAAGGATCACTACTTCCCCGTGGTTGACTGGGATGTCCTGCTGGACAACATATGGGTCCCTGGCAGGGTCAAGACGACACAGGACAAATCCGTCAGGGCACCTAGCTGCAAAGCGGTCAACCAGCATTGCAAAGGAAAGTCGGCCTGTCGAGAAGTGGCACCACGACAAGCGGAGAAGCATAGGGCGGAGGTCCAGGAAGCAAACAGGACCGGCAGGTGCCAAGTCTTGCACAACAGGCAAGGCGGTCGCTGCTATGACGTTGCGTGAAAGGATCCCCTGGTCCTCATGATCAACAATCATGGGGTCCGGTGCTCTAAGGATAAGGGCTTGTGGTAGTACCCCTACCCGAAGGGCAATATCATTGCGAAATTGGGCTCGCCTCCCAGGTGGGACCGTAAAAGTAAAATCATCACTTTCGGACATGGTCCAGACTGTGTCCGCAAAGGAAATGTCTGGTGCCCAGCCAGGGAGCCATCCAGAGACTGCCCACATGAGGGCCGAGAAGGAGGTGGTCGCGAAGGCACCGTATCGGGTTGGAACCAGCACAATTGTGTCTCCGTGGGCCAAGTGGATCTGGCGGCCTTGAGGTACCGGCCACGGCAAGTCTCTGTGATATACTTCACAGTCATCTGGGGCAGGAACATTAGCAGCACGTAAAACGTCGGCACAAGTCACAACTGCAGGCAGCTGCACCGCGAACAAGGTGCCTGTGATGCGCGTGGCATCAATTGCAACTATTGCTCCGGTTGGGACCCAAAGCGGCACGGCGATCAGCACAGCTACCCCTTGAATGGACTGGGGGTGCGCAGCACAGACCCTGGGGAAAACTTGTCGATGAAAGGGCATCCGGGCAGCATTGACGGCTTCCAAGGCGTCAGTGTCAGCAACACCCACAGGGAGGCGGACATTGAGCAGCTCAGGGCAGTAAGCCTGGCGCACAATCACAAAGGTTGCATCAAGGAAGGATGCTGCAGCAACAGCACGCGGTGAGGCAGTGTCAAAGGAGGCGGCAGGGGTATCCTCATTCACAGCCCGCTCAACTGGCACGTCAGGGCACCGGGGTATGCTGCCGGGGCCAGGAAGAGGGGCTCCTCCGGCCGTGGAAAGCGTCTGTTGCGAGGAGGCGGATTGCAACCCTTCAGGCGCTGCCACAGGGTCGGGCGTTTGGCCAAAGGCTAGCACTGGCGCACGCACAACCGCAACGACAAAAACCTGGCCCGGATGAACATCGAGTGGTGCATCATTAAAGACCCCTGTCAAGCGCAAGAGCCATCCGGAAGGAGGCTCCGCGTCAACAGCTGCAAGAAGGGCAGCAGGAGACACCTGCCCAGTGGGAGTATAAAGAGTCCACCATCCAGCAGCCAGCGCCCTCGCATCGAGGATCACAATGCAAGGTGGTCGTGCCTGTCCAGGCTGTGCCTCATGAACGGCGATGGCTGTGCGACAAGGGAGGCCGTCTAGAGTGACATCGGTAACTCGGTGAAGGGCCGGTACCAGTTGCAAAGCAGCCAGAGGGATGCCTACACAGGCAGCGATTTGCTCTCTGTAAGCGGTTGGTCGCCTAGGGTCGAGGATGAAAAGCATGACACAATCTTGGTGGATCAAGCAGTATGCCTGGTCTGCAAATTGCACAGGAAGACCGGGGTCGCCGCTCCAGGGGAGCCTGGCAGCCAGAACTTGATCCAAGGGGTAGGCAATGGGAACGATCTGATCAGACGGAACGATGAAAACTGTAAGGCCGAGCCGTGTATGGACAAAAACATCATCGGCCAGGGGAACAGCATCTATTCCGATATAAACATCAGTCCCAAGCCTCTCGCAGACATTGGCTAAGGCAAGAATCTGCTGCCGCGTCGCATACGCGGGTGCACTCAATGCAAAAACTCTGCCGTCGAGGCTGGAAGAATCGATGCATATGAGGTTCTCTTGTGACTGCCATTCAGCAAAAGCGAGTACAACCCCACTGCCTAACCGCGGCTGCGGCGAGGCCGGCACAAGCAAAGGGAACCGCTCGCGAGCAGTAGGATCACGCATCTGGCTCACTGCACTCAGGACTTCGTGCACTGTGGCAGGGAGCTCAAAGGTCGGCCGGACATACTCAGGGGTGTATCCCGGCACCAAAACAATGAAGTGAGCTGTGACATCTTCAGCATCAAGGTCCGACTCGCTAGTCTCACCGTCTTGCAAGGTGATGGCAGTACGACTAGGAATATAACGCCAAGCCCTGCCAAGGAGAGGCGCGTAGTATCGAAGTGCTGCAAGAGATTCTTGCATTGACCTGGAAGTCGGAACGGGCTCTGACAGCCATTTGCACGCACGGGGAGCCCAAGCGCCAGCCCGGGGGTCGCACGCTGGAGGCATGTTATGCTGAGGCAACAGGGTGCGTAGGCCGGGGGCATCAATTGACACGTGGCAGGCAATGGTGTCCCAAGCAGGACCCATCCAACTACACAAAAGGCCACCTCCATCAGTAGAAGCCTCTATGGCAGCTATGACATTCATGGCAGGCGGATGTGTAGGAGGTACTTGCTCTCTAGCATTGCAAAGTGGGTATGCGGTAGCTCGTGGGCTCAAAAGGAGAGCGGCCGCTGGCCTGACGCTGTGCGCAAGGTAAAGCTTCCTTGGTCCTCTTTGCGGTGGTATGCGGTTGCGAGGGGTTCGGCTGCGGTCGCCCTCTGTAGTATCGTTTGCTCCGGTGGCACCAGTAGCAGGAGAGTCATCAGGACTATCCGATGACTCATCAGAGGACTCATCTGAGGACTCAGGGCTGTTGGCCGTCCCCCCGTCGGTGGAGGGGGTGTACTCGACTGTCAAGACAGTACAGCTGTCGCAACGTAGGTACGTGACACCCCTCTGCAATTCCTGCGATCCGCCATGGATACAGACTTGGTGGTTCTCAGGGAGCCTATCCCTAAATCGGTTCTCCAGCTCCTCAAGTGGGGCCACACCACCTTCCAAAATGCACCAGGAGAAACCCTGAAGCACAGCACGAAGATCAAAGAAAACAACAACCTGAGGTGCATACATTCGCCCTGGGGGAACGGGGATGCGACGTAAGGCAGCAGTTGCTAACAGCACAGCTTCACAGGGCGTCCCCAGGTACATACAGTTTTGGATCCTTGGGCGAGTAACCCTGCAAGTCAATGTGTCCGCTGGGCAGTAGAGGGCGGCTGCCGCTGCATCACGGAAGTCATCGACTTCCCGGATCTGCCGCCTATCGATCAGTGCTAGGCGTGGCAACCCGTCAGTAAGAAGCAAGAAGGTATTCCTGCCCTCAACAACCGGCCTCGGAACCTCGGTGGCCCACATTGCGGCTCTATTGAGCTTGAATGGCAAATCAAAAAGGCCCGGCAACGGAGAGGCACGAGGAAGAACGGTGACAAGGTCGCCCTGCTCAAAAGTCACTGGACGACCGGACTGAGTGAGGCGTTGGCGCAGATACACGTCAAGATTGGCATAACCTTCCAGACCGGTTTGCAGAAGGAACGATCCCCATTGCATCCATGGGTCGACGACTAGAGAGAAGATTCTCCCATCAACCTGTCGAGAATCAAGCATGATGACGACCTTGGCTTCAGCCCAAAGGGGTAAGGCCAGGATACAACCATGCTCAACCTGTGGCTGCGGTCGTACTGGCAGCATAAACTCAAATCGGGCCGCATCGTCGATGCCCCTGGCAAGGGACAGCATCTCACCAGTTTCACTTTCGCCAGCAGGGAAATCAATATCGATGCTAACGATCTCAGGAGTGCAGAAGGGCGCGTAAATCGCAAAGTGCACTGCTTTGGTCACGAAAGAGACTTCAAAAGGATCCGCTCGGGAACCAAGGGGCAACACTGTGCAACTGCCCCCATCCGAGGGTTTCGCATGAACGGTGACAACCATACCTGAAACAACTTGCACCTGCGGTTCAACAGAGTCGCAGCCATGAATGCACACCTCAAAACCTGTCGGAAGATGCATGTCGATCAGGGAGAGGAATATACTGGCTGGTTGGGATCCAACCGGACACTGTGCGACAAAGATGCCGCAGCTCAGAGTGCGGGCGTCCACAAACACTGGAACCTTGGTATCGGATCCGTCTTCATTGTTTACGCCATTGACGACGGCTCCTATATATAAGATGCCGCCGACAGCGCGGCCTCCTTGGAAGACCGAAGCAGCAAGTGTGCCGTCGGAGGGCTCTACAAAAAGAATATTATCTCTTGTCTCGCCGATCCGGCGGAGAATACCCTCCTGCAGAGCAACTGTGTCAGCAGCGTCATGCGTGACAACAGACATAGAATTCTCGCAGAGAGTGAGCCACGAGGGAGGGCCGGCCCCGAGAAGGGAAGGGGGCACTTCTCTAGGTCTGAAGTCTTCAGACATGAGCACACTGACAATGTCTGTGGCTAAGGATGGGACACCGCTGAAGGGAATGAATCGAAGCACCGAGCCTGATAAAACCCTAAGTGTGCCCTCCTGGCGCTCGGGATCATCGTCGAGGTAAACAGCCCATGGTTCAAGCCCGTATTGTTCTGCAACCTGTTCGAGAACATGTGACTCAATCACCACTGGCATAAAGGCTGCAAAAACAACTTCATGGAAAGCGGAGAGGTCGACGACAACAACTCGCTGTCCAGAGTAAGCGACCCATTTGGGAATCTGCACAAAGGCGAGAGAGTCCTCATTAGGTTGCACGGATGTTGGCAGGATGATGCTTTGTTCAAGGTGTTCATCCTGTGTCATCCCAGCTCGCACCGCTAGGCACAAAGCGGATTCATCAACATGAACCGGCTGCCTGATTTGCACCACAACAGTACGGAACCCGGCCTGAAGGACAGCAGCTTGCACATAAGTGTCCTCTTCAGTTGTAGTGTCCTCTGCATGGGGCCACCTGGGGACATCTGTCCTAGAGCTCCCAAGGTAGGGGGCTGTGGACATTACATGATCTGGCCCAGTAGTGGCGGCGTGCTCAGAAGCAACAGGAAACGAAGAGTCATCTGGCTGCATGCATTGAACACAGCATGGGAGGCTGGCAAGACCCAACAAAGTTCGCAGCAGCCTAGTGAGCCTGCATCGCCCAGTATGGGTCGACCTTGCGCGAGGAGCATATCGGACAGCTTGCGGCAGCCGCCAATTTGTGTGCACCTGCAGGGAAGGCGAGAAGGAGCGAAAACCCAACACGGCTTGGGGGGGTACCCCGTAAGTCGGGAGTTGGGTGAGCCTGCTTAGTGGAGAGTTATGCCTTGGAAGATGCCAAAGCAAAAGCTTGCAGAGAGCAAGGAAGAGAAGACCCAGGATGCTCCTTGCAAGGGGCACGACAAAAGAGGCAACAGCCTGCATAAGCGAGACTCCAAAACCAGGAATCGGGGAGAGGACTAGGGTCCCAAAAGGGAGAGGGCTAAACCCTAAGTGGCCAATACATGGCCATCGGGATGCAACATGGCGCGTGGCTCCTGCCCCTGAGCTACCGATGCAGGTATTTAGCGCCCACGGCCATGGTGCTGGGTTTTCAAATTGCAAACTAGGGCCTGTTGGAGTAGGGGCCCAGTGCGGCGGGGGGGCCGATGGCACACTCCCAAAAGAAGAGGCACGATCAGACCCAGAGGAGACATGGGAAAGCCCAGGACCCCCACCACAAACCCAATGGTGGATGATCCTGAGCACCCCAAAGCGACGTGGAGAACTGACCAGGATCTCCAAAGAGGAGCGCAACGAGGGATGCGTGCTATAATGGCCAGAATTCCAAAGGCAAGCCTGACAAAGGGAGGAGCCCGCGCAGAGGGAGGCCTGTCGTATCGGTACCCTAGAAGACAAAACTGTACAGCAACCTAGCTGTAAGTGGAACTGCGTTGAGCCCAGGTAAGCAGTAGTATACTTACAGGGGTGACACCGCGCTGCTCCGTGGTATATCATGGCGCACACTGTCGAACCAAGGTGTTCACCAGGGGGTAACATTGACCCAGGCAGCTTCCCCAATGAAGCTGCGAGGATACCAGGACCCCATAGTGCACCAAGGTCCGAAAGTGCCCGCCATAACGCCCAGGAGCGGGACTTGCCGCGGCTCAAGTGCCCTCGCCTTCGCCCTCGTTGGAATCGTCCTCCACGAAGTTCACTGCCCTCGGATCGGTTGGGCCTGGATGCTGGTTCCCCACTGTAGGAAAGACAGGGGGAGGAGGCGGTCGCTCCAAAGGCGGTCCAGTCGGCAAGCCAAAAGGAGCAAGAGCATGTCTGCGTGTGGCTCTGTCCTGGTTGGGACTTGGTCCATAGGTGGCTCCTGCCCCGCCACGAGCCTCTTCGCGAGTTCCAAGGTGGAGGGGATCCCACATTCTGCCCGCAGCGGTGTCGGCTGGCAAGCCTGATGGCTCGCCCCGGCCCCCATTCCCACCAGGCATGGTAGGTATAGCACCCGGTGCCAAGCCAGGAGGCGTCCCAGCAGAAAAGCCCGGTGCCGGACTGGCCATGTAAGGATCCAGGAGTGCAGGCGAACCACCACCCGTGTATAGTCCTCCGAATTGCGGTGTGGGAGCCTCTGTCGTGGCTGCCACGCCACCACTTCGAGCGGGTGGTGTCATAGCCGGCCCTGTCCGACGCACGGGTGTCACAGTACTCCTGGCACTTAAAGCTCTCTGCAGAACACCATCCATAATCGTTCGTGCTTCTTGGTTCCATGCTGCCATAGTGCTGTTCCACTCGGCATCGGCGTCCTCCTCGACGTCCATAACAGCCGTTTCGGCAGCTGCTCCATCCATGGATGCCATGAAAGTGGCTTGGAGGTGATCCCGAGCTTGCTCCTGTGCTGAAAGGGCCTCTTGGATGTCCTTGGCGGACCTTTCCATCTCGGAGGCAAATTGCCTCTTCTCGCGTAGCCATGCAGCCTTCATATCTTCCTCCCAGGCAGCCATCTGCTTCTCGCGCTTCTCTCTGTCCGCGTAGAGCTTGGCAACCTTGGTCTCGGCCTTGCGTGCCATGTTCAGTGCGTGCTGAACCCTCGGAACAAGGTCTCCAGTAGGTCTCGGGTCCGCAGCTGGTGCTGCCTTGGGCCGAGAAGTCTCCTCTCGCTCCACGGTCTTCGAGGCATAACCAGGTATCTCGCGACCCTTGGCGGACCCCTTCTTGGACTCCTTGTCTTTCCCACGCCAGTGACCCGGTGGGGAATAGGCACCAGGCCAAATACCCCATGATCGGCCACCGCCATCGTCCCAGCCGTGGCCCTGATGGTCTCCTCGCCATCCCTGGTCGCGATTGCCTTTCCTGCCCATAGGAGGAGCAGGCTGCGGGGCAGAGTGGTGACGACGAAGGCGAAGGAAATCGGGGAGCCGCACAGGAAGGCCGAGCCTTTTTGAGGCACGGGTGCGCTTCCTCGCTTTAGAGCGAGAAGCTCTGGCTCTTCGATGCCACGCGGGGCTGCGCCGATGCAGACCGATGGCTCGAGCTAGGCGTGCTACGAGAGCACTGGGGCCTTCAGCTATCTGACCGCTCTTGGTCAGTTTTCTGAGCCCTGTATGTATGTATATATATATATACACACATGTGCATGGTGTGTGTATATGTGTATATACATCTACAGACTCATCTATATGTAAGTGTCCATGTGTGGTGCTTATTTCAAGTCCTGCCTGGCCTAGAACTCGACCTCAGACGTTGAAAGCCGCGGGTGCATTTACAGTGTCGTTGTTTGTGAGACCTTTTTACGGATTCAGGGCTCGAGCAGTAGGACCCAAAGGGTCCTAGGTATTGTTATGGGGAATACTTCCCCAAATCATAATAAGAATTCCTAATATAGAACCTACATTCTACTGTACAGGTACTTTGGACCCTTTGCGGGAAGCAATGTGTGTCCTTTCAATCGTCGGGGAGACTGCTTCAAACCAAAGCCTTGTTATAACACCCTGCAGTCCACCATAAAAAACTAATCAAACCCTTATAAGCCTACAAATCCCAAACGCCATATGCATTGATGGCTTTGTGCCCACTTGAGAGGAAGCTATCCGGATTTCGGGATCCAGGGACTGCTTCTTGGCCTGTGCTGGTATCAGTTCTGCAAGGGCCATGGGGCTATATATACCGGTGCTCTGCCTCAGTTTAGATTAAGTTACGGGGTATGAGGGTCTGGGGGAGCTTTATGGGTTATGGTTTGAAGTCTTTGGGGCGGAGGTTGAAGTGTTTCGATCATGGAGGATGTCGGAAGTGCTAGAGATGAGACGAAACCACAAGGGTAGGCCTGACTATGAAACCTTCGTTCCGAACCCGGGAAGCTTCAAATCCAAGTCTTCATCCGTAGGCTATGGGCGCTTGAGGTATACAGGCAGTATCTACCTACTTTGGGCCCTGTAGTGTGCCAAGTTAGCCACTTCTGCGTCTGGGTATGAAAATGTACATAGGGCTGGGAAGCATTGGTTCAATGGTACCTTAGATTTCTCACCAATGCTATTTTGGTGGTTTTAATACACCGAGTCGGGAAAAGCTCGACCCAAGCTGAAACGAGGCTTCAGCAGATGGATGCCAACCCACACCTCGCAAGGCTGGTTTAGGGTTTAGGGGTTAGGGTAGCCAGCCAAGCTAAGCATGAAAGTTGCAGATTTTCAGGGTATAGGATTTAGGGCTAGGTTTAGGCTTCAGGCCTTGTTTAGGGGTTTCGCATTAGAGATTTACCGGAGGGGTTACGGGCTTTGGGCAGGGTTTCACAGCTTTTGGATCTGCATGGTGTTTATGGCCCGAAACCCTAAAAATTCTAGGGTTCAAGTTTTAAGGTTCGGGGGCGCCCTTGGAGGCGGCGGTCATGGCCATCGCAGTCAGCAGTCACCACCACTGTCAACATCGTTGACTGTTGCAACAGCACGGGCTGCAAAAGCAGTTATAAACGACAAGATAATCGTACTGCTATGGTCACCATGACCGCCGTTACCGGCATCATCATAATCTTCATTATCATCGGCAGCATATGTCTGTGTAGAAGTTGTGGCTGCGCGTGCTAACAGCTTGAAGCCCGTTTAACCCTTAAACTGGAACTCGTGCAAAGCCAAAAGATATGAACATAAGCCGAAATCCGCGAATCTGCCCATTGATGAAACCCTATAGACTCAAGCACAAAGCCCCAGTGATTAAAGACTGAATCCCCCAATGTCATCCCCGACCTTAGCAGGAAGCGTCCCCGCAGCCAAGGAAAGCAAAGTCAAGTTTAGAGTTGTATGGGGTTTAGGGTTTACCCAGAGGCCCCAAAGTAGTTCCTTTTTGGGATTACCTTTATAGGATTCTATATATGAGCCCCCCAAAAAGGAACTACTTTGGGGCCTTTGGGTTTAGGGCGGCATCCGCCTAACTCGTAGACCTTAGAAGCTCTAGGCCCAAAGCCTTGAGTCCAAGACCTAAACCCTCAACCCGTTCTAAGAAGGTCACCCATACTTGGAGGATCATGGGACTTAGTAAGTAAGGTTAGAAGTACCCTCACTGGGGTTATATGTAGATATAAGTAGAGTTACCTCAATTTTAACCCTAGTTATTAAGTCCCACGATCCTTTCAGTAATGCCTGAAACCAAGAGCCAAAACCATAGATCCTAAGCCCCAAGTATTTCACACCTAGCCCTGATCCTCATACGTCCTACACCCCAAGCTTTGACACCTGTTGAGATTCTGCTAAACTCTGAAACTGCATCCCTCACAAAAAAGAGCGAGGTCATGGTACCCAACAGAACCCTGTAAAAGATCCTAAACCCTAACCCCTAAGCCGTAAACCCTAAACCAACCAACCAACCAACCACCAACCCCCCCACCCAGCCAGCCAGCCAGCCAGCCAACCAACCACCCACCCCCCCAGCCAGCCAGCCAGCCAACCAACCAACCAATCTAACGATGCGCGAAGGTTCTTCAACTACCAGGTTTCCTTCTTTTGGGCAGACAAGGCTTTCCCTGAGGGCCTGCTGGGTTCTCCTTGCGGAACGTAATTGCAGGGGTTAGGGATTTTAGGGTTTGTGAATTTTGGGGTTCAGGGTTTAGGCTTTTAGGATTGTGTAGGGTTGGTTTACAGGGATTCAGGGTTTATAACTCAAACCCGGCAAGGAAACCTAATCCTTTGCAGAAGTACGAACTTGTCTGCCCTCTTCTTAACTAACATGCTGTACTATCATCAATCTCAGCAACTAGATACTACTTGCATACATCAACAGGTTTAGGCCCTAGACCCTAGGCCGTACACTCTAGACTAAACTTGGCGAGAGTCATCCTTCTCAAGCAACTCCTGCAGATCAGCGAGTGAACTTCCCCTAGGGTTCCATGTGCCCAAATAGTACAGTTTGCCCAAAAGTACCTACATAGGAAGTACTCGAAGGCCAATATATATATATATATATATATATATATGTATATACATATCTATACATATATATATATATATATATATATATATATATATATTACACATACATACAACACATGTCTGGGTATATGAACCTTTTGGTTCAGGAAGATGATGTTTCAGAGGCCAAGCAAGCTTTTCCAAGTCTCCCCTTAAACCCAAAACATGAATTCCGAATTAAACCGAGTCCAAAGTTTCCCCTGGACCCCAAATTACACCCTAAACCTACATCACCTAGACCCTCAACAAAGCCAGAAACGAAGTGAGGAGTTGACGCAGTTCTCCGACATCGACCTATCGAGGCCTGCATGCAACGGCCTGCGCCTCCACTGAAATTCCAGGGTTTGGGGGTTTGGGTCGGGGAGGCTTAGGGTTTCTAGGTGTCGGGTGTTCGGGATTTAGAACCCTAAATCCTGAACCCTAAGGCAAGGGTTGAGGCTTTCGTGGCCGAGAATTGTGTTTTTTGATTGCTCCCGGATTGTTGCTTTCGGGAAGGTCTAGGACCCAGAGTAGGCCCTTATTCCTTTTTTTAGGGTTCAGGTTCCCTTATAAGCCCCTTAAAAGCAAAAAGGGCACCCTTTTAATTCCTAGCTTACTCTTAGGTCTAGAGGTAGCTTGAGACAGTTCCGTTTGATGCAGCGCCTGGAGGGCCTTGTGGATCCACAATTAGGACCTGCCTGATGCGCATGGCTTGCCAGAGTAAGACAGTTCGATCCTGCGCGAATTTGCAAGGTGCCTGAGATAAAGGAATCGAAGATTTAAATGCCCCTAAACCCTAAACCCAACGCTTCACAAGCTCTCACCACGACAAAAAAGTGTTGACTTGAGAGTTACCCTGTCTCGAGGCTCCAGTTACCTAAATAAGGAGCTGCTGGGTTACGGAGTAGATGGTTAGGAACCTACTAAGGTAAAAGCCAGAAAGTTGGAATATGATTATCCTAACCCTTCTATGGTAAATTATAGGGTATCCTACCAAGAAACCATATTCCAACTTTCTGGAGTTCCCAAAATTTGGGTAACTGGAGCCCTATAGGGTGGCCAGACCTCAGGTGGGCTAGTGTCAAGCAACGAGCCCGGGCCATCGCGGAACGGAGCGAGGCGGAGCAAAGCCGCTGGTTGACTCCTATTAACTATTCCAGGATTATTTCAATCTTTTAGATGTGTGTTCCCTTTCTCTCATCGCTGTTTGATTGTGGTTGTTAATTTGCTCTCTGTCGCTTTCTGGCTCTTTTTGTCTCTGTCTGTCTGGCACTCTTCCTGTCCATCTGTCTGTCTACTTATCTGTCTATACCTGTCGATTTATGTGTCTGCATCTAGCCGGCTATCTATCTGCGTATCCATCTATCTGCGTGTCTGTCTGCCTGCCTGTCTATCGGTTTAGCTCTCTATCTATCCTGCGCAGCGTTGAACATTTGACTCCTGTCTAGGTCTGCAGTGCGTATCCGTTTAAACCTAGGTTTCCAGAGGGTCACGGACCCTCGCTGCCTTCAACCATGGGACTGCAGTGTCTGCGTTTATGGGATACTTAAAGGATCATGGGACTTAGTAACTGTTATAACTAGGGTAACTATACTTATAACTACTTACAACTCCAATTAAGGTACTTATAACCTTACTTACTAAGTCCCATGATCCTTCAAGTACTGATGGGATATAGGCTGTAACTGGACAGCCTGAGCAGCTCACCTTTTTTTAAGGGCTCATCTAAGGAAAGAAGTAGCGAGGAGCCAAGGTATTCCTTGTTATGGACAGTGGAGGGTTTTCTCCATCAGCGACACGGCCCCCAACAGGACACCTTTTGCGATGGCTGTAAGGAAGACTTGCCGGTTCCTTGGCAGCACCCCAAGAGCCTCAGACCTGATCCTCCTCCCGGAAGCTGTTTCGGGCTTAGAGTTTCGGGTTTGGGGGTGTAGTGTTCTTAAACAGATATCGACCCAGCGACGCCAGTAAAAAGGGATCCTTAATTTCCGGGACCGCCCGATGTTGCTTCGCAAGCCTTGCCTTCCATCGGAGGCGATGTGGCGCCATGCGCATCTCGGCTCAGCAGAGTGCGGGAACGTAGAGGTGGGAAGGCTTAGTAACATGTCCCCGCAGACCTGCAGAAGTCGTGTTTTTTGAACAGTTTCCTTGTTAAGGGTTGTTTTGTTTCAGGGTTTCTGGATGTTTCGGGGTTTGGGATGGTTTACGGGTTTAGGGTTTATAGGTTTAGGGTTTAGGTTTCGCTTTTAAAGGCGTTGGGAGCACTTTGCGTTGTGTTGTTGTCGCAGCGTGCGGTGCTTCAATTGCCAGGTTCCAATCTCTGTCCCTAAACGGGCATCTGAGGAACTAAAGTACTCTCGTAGTTTCGGATCTTTGGGGCCCATGACAGGGCCATCTCTGTCCATGTCCATCGGGGAGCTGACCGGCGAGGGCCGGGGTCCGAATAAGTATGACTTGGAGGTTCTTGGGTAGTTGCAAGTGGGGTTATAAGTAGGGTAACTATACTTATAACTCATATTAGGGGACTTATAACTTTACTTGTTGATACATATATACACTTATATATATATATATATATATCTACCCATGAACCCCCAAGTAGTCATACCTGATCCGTTTTTTAGGGTATATACCTAGTTTTATGGTTAGGATCCGTTGTATAGACAAGTAGATACCCTACAAGCAGGGGTAGGGCATGAGCCTACAGGTAGTCAGTAACCATATCCCCCCATGATCTAGAAGTGTAGAAGAATAGAGGCTGCAAAACCCATTTCTGACTGATTATTCAGGATGCTGTATCACGGCTTGACTTTTCTCGGTGTTGATGTTGAACTTCATTTTGCAGGTGCGTGCAAACGCACCAACACTTTGGTTGCTAGCTGCACGTCCTGATTCCTCGCAGAGCGGACCAGGTGTGTTTCAAGCTCGAACGTTCCTTCTCAATCTGCTCCCTGCACCAGACTTGCAAAATGGGCTTTTTATGCTCACGTCACGAAAACTCACCCCGAAGCCATGCAACCTGTCGTCCCAGATCTGCTCAACTCAAGCCCCCAAATCGTACCCTAAGCCAAAACCCTTAAGCTTTAAACCTCAAGATGAATCAAGACAGGTAAGCTCGGATCCAGAGAGTCAGTTTAACAGCATGCGAGGGAATGGCTGGCTGCTGTTGAGTTGTCAAAATTGAGTTGAGCCTATGTGTTTTATCTATCTATTGTATTTTTGTGGTTAAGTTATATGTTTTTTTTTATCAATATAACACCGAATCCCAAACTTGTCGACCCTGAAGACCCATAGTTTCCTAAGCTTTCAAAACCCCATGAATCCAATCACCTCACGCCTGGAAACCCTAGTCCTAAACTCCAAAACAAAGCTCCAGCCAAGATTGATAGATCCCAGGAACGGAGACGTTGATGTGGCGGACTTCCCCTTCAGCGCTGCGAAGGCTATTGGTGAATTTAGGGCTGTAAGCTTACCATAGTCATTTTGGTCCGGAAGCCGGCTCACCCTACAATGTGATTGCAGGGTTTAAGCTCTTGTGTTGGCGAGTCTGATCTTCGGTGCTTTCAGTATCTACTTACCTTTGGTTAGTAGGGAATGGAGGAATGGGGTACAATTATCACTACTATTACTGCCATTCTTCCATTCCCTACTGACCAAAGGCAAGTAACCCCAAAACCCTAAACCCTAAACCCTAAGTCTAGGGTGTAGGGTGTAGGTCCGAGGGTTCGAGGGCTGCTACCAGGCCTGCCTTCACCCAGAGGCACCAAAGTAGTTCCTTTCTGGGATTACCTTGTAGGATTCTATATATGGACCCCCAAAAGGAACTACTTTCGTTTCTGGGATTACCTTATAGGATTCTATATATGAACCCCAAAAAGGAACTGCTTTGGGGCCTTAGGGCAGTTGCACAAGAGGGCTGACGGCTTAGAACCTGCCAGCCCTTGATCTGTAAACCTTCTGCCGTGCTAAGCTAGGCTACAGCGGAGAGCAACCCCACAAAGAGTGGGACTCTCCGTTTCTGGCCCCCTTAGCATTCAGGAATTCGTACCTTAAACTACCAGAACCTACTTTTTTGTAGGTCCGCATTATATGTCCTAATATGGATTGTATACGGACCCTACAAAAACAGAAGGTTTCGGTAGGTTAAGGAAGAAGACAGGCCGACTGCTACCTGGGCACAATGGTGCTATCAGTCACTGAGCTCCTCTGCGTCCACCGCTGCACCGCGGAGCTTTGACAAGAAGGGATTTCAGGATTTTTAGGGTTTAGGATTCAGGATTTCAGCTTGAGGGTTTGGGGTTTAGGATTTCAGCTTAAGGGTTCACCGACACCAAGTCTCAGCAAACATAAACGACTTCAACGATCCAAAACATAATGGCGACTTTCTGGACATCCCCTGTCCAGTTTTAGAGTAAGCTACCCCGATTCGCTTGTGCCTGAAGGTGTCGGGGTTCGAGGCTTGAAGGCTCAATGCTTCAGACGACACGTGGAATGCCGCTCATAACAGAACAAAACGCGCGGCAACATCACACCACGAGCCAGAAGCCAACTCACGAGAAGCCGCCTCAAGTCTGATGCTGTTATAATCCGAAGGCCTGCAAGATCGGTAAGAGTACCACCGTGTAGCCCCCGTACCAGAATCTTCCTTCAACTGTTCAGAGCTTGTAATTAGTAGGCATTTAACCCGTTGTCAGTGATCATCATATGCACAGAAGCTGTTCTAACTACTAAGACCGACCCTCGAGGTTCACCCCTGTAAACCCTAAACACATGCCCACGCTGAGACAGTTGACGTGCCTTCTTGCTGTGGCCTTCATCCTGCCCAGCACCGGATGTACCCACAGCAACCACACCTCTTCTTGTTCTGGCGTTTTTTCTATCAACATGGAGACCCAACATAGAATTTAAGGGGGAAAGGAAGGGTTTGAACATCCGTAGAAGGTAGGAGCAGTAGGGCAGCCTACTCGAAGCCACACTCGAATCCCCGAAACCGGAAGATACGTATCTGAAAGAGAGAAAACAGTCTATAACTTGAACGTCGAAGGTACAAAAGCTACCAAGCGGCCCAGATCTTGTAAGATACTGAACATACAGTCCAGCAAAGCCTAAATCGGCCCCTAAACCCTCAGCCCAACCCTACCTAAACCATGAGCCCTCTGAGTGGCCTGAAACTGCACACTTGAAGCCCCAAAGAAGGTTCAGGGTTTGAGAGTTTCCAAGGCCCGGAACCGGAAAGTCCAAAGTCACAGAGCCTGAGCCCCGAAGTACGGGGCAACGCATTCTCTACGTTCTAACCCTTAAACCCCTAAACCCCTGAAGCTTAAACTTAAACCGTATAAGCCTTCAGCCAAGGTTGACATCAGCGGGGTAGCTCACAATGCGGATGCTCAGGTGCACGAGATGCTGTGGAGGAAGGCCTCCGCAAGGGTATAGTACAGGGGCCCTAATGGTGAGAACAGGGGCCCATGCTTAATTCAGTTGATTAAGGAACCTTAATGCATGGTTTGTTCAGGTATTCATGCTTCTTGTGTGGCATAATTTCGTAGTTCATATTTGCAATACATGCATGTCTGATTCATGTATCTGCTTGTCTGCCTGCTTGCCTGCCTGCTGAAATTACTCCGTGGGTCTTAGGAACGGGGCAATGGATCCCTAGAGTAGCCCCTGAAGGTGTCCCTGTAACCCATTCCCCCATTCCCTACTTAAAGAATCATGGGACTTAGTAACCAGGGTTATAATGAGGGTAACTGTACCTATAACTACTTATAACTCCAATTAAGGTACTCATAGCCTCACTTGCTAAGTCCCATGATCCTGCAAGTATGAAAAACCAGGGAGTTCAGGGTGCTTAGGGCGTCTCGCAGCCACACCCATAAATCCCCAGACGCTTAGAGGCCCTCTAAACCCTTAATTAAGCCTAACTTGACCGCTTCGGTCCATAAACGCTGGTCGTCTTCTACTTGGGATGAAAGCTGTGTACCGAGATTAGCGACGAGGGGCGAGAAGCAAACACTTACACTCACCCTAAACCCTAAGTGCGCTAACCCCCCGAAAACTTCAAAACCCCGGTATCTCCAAACTGCAAAGTGCACGCCGTCGCCTCCCTTGTGTGCACCCGTCAAGGTGCAGCTGGAACTCGAAGGCCCGTTTGCTTGTCAAGCGACTCCTTGTCGATTTTGGGATGAAGACGGATCAGACTTGGGTTTCTATAGGAAGTTTGGAGCGTGGTGGGGCTCGGAAATAGGATATGGGGTTTATGATATATAAACGGGTTCAGGATGTTTGGGGCTTGTGGCGTTTCGGGTATCCCTGAATACTTGGATTTCAAGCTACGGTTTTTGACCGGGGTCAGCAAAGGTTGAGGCTTGCTCAGAGGCTTTCGTGATCAGTTCTACATGGGACGTAGAAGTTTAGGGTATGAGCCTATGACCTATGAGACCTCGTGGACCTAGTGGCTCCACTTTGACAGGCAGTTGATTGCCCCTGTTGAGTCTGAAACGGCCTTGTTGTGTTCCTTTGTGATTTCGATGCTTGCACGACACCTTAACCCCTCAGTCCCAAAACTTGGAATGTAGTTTTGCTCTTTTAAGGTTCCGGATACTGGTATGGAGACGGTAACATGGGATACGAGACCCTAAGCCACCCGCATAGGCAAGCCCCAGCACGCATCAGGGTTCGCACTATGAGACCTGCGAGGGGGTCCTCACACAAGATTTCCAGACACCAATGGACCCCAGTAATCTAGAACCATTAGCTGAATCAGGGCCCCCTCCTCTTCGTCCGGAGAACATAGCAATCCGAAGCCCTGAACCCAAACATCTAAACTCGGAGCCCTAAGCTATCCTACACTTTAAAAAATTTGCACCCCAAGCCTTGAACCCAATGAACCCTTGCTTAGTAGCTGAGTTTATGAACTTTAAACTTTTTGGGATAATGAAACCCTCTTAAAACTGAAAGTTCAAACTTTTTTTGGCTTATGAACTCGGCACCTAAGCTTGAGTGCACAAAACGTTACACCATAACAAGAAAGTCCTTGCAGCTCTTGGGTGAACACAGCCAGCCTAAAACCCAGCCAGAGATACTCCTGGCCTCTACAGGACATAAACATAAGTGCTGATAACTTAGGCTCCTACATACCCCCAAGTTGTCAACGCCAAGCCTTCTCCTGACTCCTTTACCCTACTTGGAGGATCATGGGACTTAGTAAGTAAGGTTATAAGTACCTTGTTTCGGGTTATAGGTAGTTATAAGTATAGTTACCCTAATTATAACCCCTGTTACTAAGTCGCATGATCCTTTAAGTATCCCTGACCCGTCAAGCCCCAAGGCTTCTGCCTTCAACACCCTTCCAGCCTGGAAGCCCAAAATCCTAAACCCTCAAACCCTAAACCTGAATCTAAACCCCTAAAACTCAACCCGCAATCCCCTAAACCCTCAAACCCTAAACCTGAATCTAAACCCCTAAAACTCAACCCGCAATCCCCTAAACCCTCAAACCCTAAACCTGAATCTAAACCCCTAAAACTCAACCCGCAATCCCCTAAACCCTCAAACCCTAAACCTGAATCTAAACCCCTAAAACTCAACCCGCAATCCCCTTAACCCTCAAACCCTAAACCTGAATCTAAACCCCTAAAACTCAACCCGCAATCCCCTAAACCCTCAAACCCTAAACCTGAATCTAAACCCCTAAAACTCAACCCGCAATCCCCTAAACCCTCAAACCCTAAACCTGAATCTAAACCCGCAATCCCCTAAACCCTCAAACCCTAAACCTGAATCTAAACCCCTAAAACCAACCCGCAATCCCCTAAACCCTCAAACCCTAAACCTGAATCTAAACCCCTAAAACTCAACCCGCAATCCCCTAAACCCTCAAACCCTAAACCTGAATCTAAACCCCTAAAACTCAACCCGCAATCCCCTAAACCCTCAAACCCTAAACCTGAATCTAAACCCCTAAAACTCAACCCGCAATCCCCTAAACCCTCAAACCCTAAACCTGAATCTAAACCCCTAAAACTCAACCCGCAATCCCCTAAACCCTCAAACCCTAAACCTGAATCTAAACCCCTAAAACTCAACCCGCAATCCCCTAAACCCTCAAACCCTAAACCTGAATCTACACCCCTGAAACTCAACCCGCAATCCCCTAAACCCTCAAACCCTAAACCTGAATCTAAACCCCTAAAACTCACGCAATCCCCTAAACCCCTAAACCTCCAAACCCTAAAGCCCTAAACCCCTAAACCCCCCAAAGCCCTGTATAGAACCCTCATAGATCCCTTTAAGGAACCCTAAACTTCTTCTAAGCCCGTAACCACCGAGGCGCCCTGAGAGCTGCTCCTAACCCCATGAACCTGGAACCCGAATGCAAACCCTACTTGGAGGATCATGGGACTTAGTAAGGTTTAGGGCTCCTTTTAAGAAGGGTACTATAGGGTTCCTTAAAGGGATCTATAGGGTTTAGGGTGTAGGGCCTTACTTGGAGGAGGTTTAGGGCTCCTTTTAAGAAGGGTACTATAGGGTTCTAGAATAGGGTTCCTAAAAGGGATCTATAGGGGTTCTATAATGGGGATCATGGGGCTTAGTAAGTAAGGATATAAGTACCTTGTTTGGGGTTATAAGTAGTTATAAGTATAGTTACCCTAATTATAACCCTAGCTTTAACAAGATGCCGAGGGCTAAAGAAAGGGGGGGGTAGATCGGTTTTTATAGTGTTCCAAAAGCATTCCAGAAGCATTCCTGAAAAACGTGAGGAAAGCATTCTCATTTTGATGCAGAGCTGAGAAGTATTCCAACATGCGTTCCACGGGGACCCTCTGACCAAAAAGTGTTCCAAAAAACATTCCAACGGAGCGCTTTGCAGAACACTTTCCGGAACACTTTTTTGGAACGCTTTTTGGAATGCTTGTGACCTGGATCTGGAGAGGACGGGCCCCCGAAAAGGCATTCCAAAGAGCATTCCAAAAAGTGTTCTCAAAAAAGCGTTCCGCCAATGACCTGCTGCTGAAAAAGTATTCCAAAAAGTGTTCCAAGATGTGTTTCCAGCCGGAAGCTTTCAGATTCAAGGGTGCTCTCTCGGAATGCTTTTCGGAAGACTTTCGAATCTGGAACACTATTCCCCACGCTTTTCTGGAACACATTCGGAATGCTTTTTGGAACACTATTAATCAATAATCAGGATTCAGGCCTTTGGCTCCTGGGGGATCTTGTAACCCTAGTTACGAAGTCCCATGATCCTTTAAGTAACCCCCTAACTTAAAAGACAGAGTTTCTGCCTTCCCACACCGGGGATTCTTGGATATTCTTGCCTGAGGCTGGCAAGATGGCACAGAATCGCATAAGCAAAAGACCTCACAGCTTAAGGACCCTAGTCATCTCCCCACGGTTTAGGGTTTAGGGATACCTTAACCCTAAAGCAGCAAACCCTTAAGGCCCTAAAGAGCCCCCACATCTTCACGACCCTCGAGTTCTCAGAGATTCCAATATACCTTCACAAAGGAATATACCTTAAGTTATGTTGTAGGATCCCTTCTATGATCCAAGGTCTATTCCTTATTTGAGGGATGTTGGAGTCTCTAAGCTCCCGCTTGATGATATAAATCCTACATTACCTTAACGACCCTAAACTATGGGAATTATGGTATATTCCTCATTATGGGTAATGCAGGATTTATGTCATCAACCGTCCCCAGGTCTTCTTTTCTTCTTCGACTTCCCTTTGTCGCACTTGGAAGCCTCAGGATGGCCTTTGGCTCCTTCGACTGCTTCGGGCTCTACTTGGAGTTACTATATGTAAGGGTTCCTTAAGGGCCCCTTTAAAGGGATCTATAGGGATTCTACAATAGTATAGTGTTGAGAGGTTCATGGGTAGTTGGAAGTGGGGTCATAAGTAGGGTAACTATATATACTTATGACCCATATTAGGGCCTATTAGGGGACTTATAACCGAGCTGTAATGTTGCAACCTTATTAAGAAACCCTGGATCTTTATTCAGGTTCCTTGTATGAATCCTACTATTCTGGGTTATAGGGTCAGGGTTTCTTAATCAGGCTCCTACATTACTGCAGGGGAGGAGGGCTGCGCGGGCTTAGGGTTAAGGTTATTAAGGTTCACGGGTTCAGGGTTCAGAGGTACTTGCAGGGCGTTCAAGGTTTAGGGTGTTGGGGTGCATAATAAACCCTGCAACACGTAGGGTCTTTTTTATTTTGTGGTGTTTCACAGAGCTCGTTTACAGGGTTTCATGGATGGGGTTCTATTAGAGGAGTTTGCCGGCAGGGTTTTCAAGGTTAGAGTGTGAGGTTGTGTAAACCTTGTTCTAAACTAAGATGTCTTGGGTGCAGAGTACTGAGCAGGGGGTCCAGACGGCAAAATCTCATAGTCTGGTGTCAGTGACCCTTTCGGACCGGGGTCAGGGTCTGGGTGGCTTTGAATGGTCCCGGGGTTTGGGGGTGGCTCAGGGTCTGGGTGGCTTTCATTAAGTAAGAAGGGGATTGGGGCTCAGGGTCGGCATGGGTTTTAGGGTTTGGGCGGGGGTTTAGGTCGTGGGTGCCTTAAGATTAAACCATCAGCAGACAGGACAGCCACTCCCAATAAAAACACCCAGCAAAAAGAACACCGCATTAATTCGGCCACCAGCTTTTTTGGTACGGATTCGAATAAGGATAAAAACATTAATGTGGCACATTTCGGTTGAACAGGCGCGCACATTAGACTTCAATATCCTGGTCCTAAACTGTCAGTAGCTGCCTAGGTACCCTAGGTAACTCTAAGCCTTTGTGGGCTCATATATTCCTAGCATGATGAGAGCGGTGAATCTGTCTTGGGCCAGAGTGTTCAGAGGCAACGAACTTGACCTGTGGCATGGGGTTTATCATATAAGCATAAGGGCCAAGGCCCCCGCCTTCCTAGGTCCCAAAAGTAGCACGCCGCCCGTACAAGAAGGACCCCAAAAGGGGACCGTAGTTTAGAGAACTCACGAAACCTATTGTAGAACCCTATAGTACCCTTAAACGGAACCCGATTGAAGACTCCTACAGGACCTTAGAAAGGACCCTAGTTTAGAGAACTACACATATAGTACACGTATAGAAACTCAATTGATCCCTTTAACCTTAAAACTAAAACCCTCAACACCAAAACCTAGACCCTATAAACCCTAAACGACATGTAGCCGAGTTGCCTTTGCTGCGAAAGCTGGGAGCAGCGTTCCGCTACACCTTCGGCAGCGTGGTGCCCAATGAGTGCGACTTGCTGGACGGTGCGAGGCTCTTTTTTGCATGTTCGCTAGGACTTGGGTTTTAGGGTTGCTTAAATCCTTCAATGAAGCTCACGTGTTTTGAGCGTTTCTTTCTTTTAGTTTAAGGTTGGGGTTTTCGGGTTTCGTGTTTCGTGTGTTTGAGGGTTTTGTTTTCTGTTGAGGCTTCAGGGTTTAGTGTTAAATAAGTGGTTGAGGGTTTCGTTTGTTGTAAGGGTTATGGGTTTCGGATTGTAGGGTCTGGCGTGTAAGTTCCCGTCCAATGTCGTTGATCTTGGCTTCACCGGCAAACTATTCAGCCGCATCTTCGTTTGAACCCGTTGCTTTGAAAAGGCGTGCCGTTCCCTATAACCCTATAAAGCCTAAAGCCCAAAGCCCTAAACCCCTTGCCACATATACATCTCACGAGCTTCTAACATATGAAACGGTCAGTGGTTTATCATAGGCAAACGAACTTCATGACCTAGGACGCATCTGTGGCCCCAAGTGATGTAAAGAAACCAGAAAACCCTAAACCGTCTGCCACGTACACTTCCTCGCGAGCTTCTGAGAGGTGAAACCGCAGTCAGTGTGTTGCCATAGACAAGCGAAGTTGTGACCTACACCTACCCTTTGAAGGAGCGCACATAAAAAACCACAAGACGAAGTTGTAAAACTGCAGGCTTTGTGGGCTACATGCACTTACCAGGTTTGGGATTTGGGATTAGTGTTTAGGGTATCTATGTGTCACAATTCTATTGTAGGACGTACTGTCATGCATTGGGAAAGCACTCCCCATAACAGCACCTAGGATCTTTGGGAGTGAGCGCAGCAGGAATCAAATAACACTTTGTAAGCGGTGGTTGTGGGTAGCTGATGGTGATTGAGGGTACTGGGCTTTGGAGTACCATACTTTAATATTCTTGTTGGCCAATTAAGAAAAATAAGTCTATACTTTTTTCTCCCTGGTTACTTCAAAGCCCAGGGTAGGTGGCTCTGGAAACTCCTGTTCGCTTCGATCCACTGCAACTGCAAAGCACCTTGCGTCGTGACTGAGAGAGTCTGTTGTCAGTAGAGCTCGTCTTGGCCCCACACCTGGAAACCCTAAACCTGGACCAAGCTTCCAAGTATTGAGGCCCCTGTAGTAACACCTCTCAACTTTAAGTTTTCTCCGTCGCTTCCCACGTCGCAAGCTCCACGGAACCTGTTCGTTTGTTCACCACCGGAAGGGCTGACGAGCTGCACGCGCACGTGATGGCAATGTTGGAGGACGTGTGTGTCAGGTTAAAGGAGTAGTGTTTCTAAATCACAGTCCCTTATTGTTCACAGTCTTTTCTTAAGAGGTTTTTCGTTTCAAGAGCCATTGCAGCAGAAGACAGAGAATCCTAGCCCTCAACCCTCTCCATGTTTAACTGTACATCTCAGTAGAGATGGGCCTTGACCTGCGTGCGGAGAACGGAGTAGTCACTACACTTCAAAAACCCTTCAATGGGTGAAGAATGTTTTTCTCTTACAGTTCCTGTGTCTGCGCACTCCCAGGCCTAAACCTTCAGCTGTAAGCTAATACCAACCGGACCTCTCAAACCCAAAGCTGTTCTTCCACAGAAATGAACGACAGTGGTTCTGTTGATGGACAAACACCTGAATAGCTTTCAATGGCAAGCCTCCACGGAAACGCTTACAGTATAGGGTGCATAAGTACTGTAGGCTCCCGTCCATCAGCATTTCTGCATCCGGCGTTTTCGTGCAGCTGCAACCCTACAGGCCGTGAGTCTAATCGCCACAACCCGAAGTCCGTAATCTTAATCCCAGGCCCCTAATGCCTGCACACCGAAGCCCTAAGGCCCTCAACCTATAAAAAAAAACCTAACTTTAGAAACCCCTAAACCCTAAACCCCTAAACTTCTATCCAGCAGGATCGCGCCTTTGATCCGGAGGAGCTGCGGGATGCTGCAGAAGCCGCAACCCGCTTCTTAGCTCCTATATAGGAAGTTAAGAGTGGGGGTTTAGCGTTAAAGGGTTTAGGAGGCTCGGATTTCGGGTGTTTGAACAAATGGGGTTTTACTGGTTGGTAGGGCTTATGGCTTATGTCGCCATAGGGAATCCCAAGCCATGCTGTGAAAAGTGCTGCTGATACTTGGTTCTATCTGCCTGCCTGCCTACCTACCGACCTATCTAGACACATAGTCCGTTCGGATACATAGACACCTACGGTACGTACATAGGAGACACTGTAGACACTTAGATATTTAGACAGACAGATAGACAGATAGATCGGCCGATCGAATAGCGAGCGAGCCAAGATAGACAGATAGATCGGCAGGTCGGTAGATATATAGATAGCTAGATAGATAGGTAGAGGTGTAGGTAAGCATAGGTAAACAGAGATAGATAGATAGATAGATAGGTGGATAGATAGACATATTACAGCATGGCACCATTTACCACTTGTTAAAGCAGCCTTGGGCCTTTGGCACCTTGCTTAAATTTCACTTCAGATGTCTCAGTGATGGACGTTACCACTCTAATCCAGAACGGTGCTCCAAAATGCCACTCCGAAAACACCTTTAACCCAGCACCCTGAATGCAAAACCCTTAAACCCTGTGATCACCAACCCTAAACCCTAGAGCTCATGGAAGGGATTCGGCCGACCTTAACTGCTAGGCGGAAAAAGGCGTTCAAAAGGCGTAAAAAAAGAGTTCATGGAAGGCTTCCTCGACCAACGGGATGCCTGTCCCTTCGCATCGGGGGCGGCGATGCTTCTTGGCTGGCACAGCAGAAGGTACAGGATTTTAAGGGTTTTACCTGGAAACAACCTACCTATAGTCTCCATTGTAGTTCCTTTTTTGGTTAAACCAATTTTGTATTAAGGATCCAAAAAGGTGACCCCAAAAAGGAATTACAATGGAGACTATAGGTACCTTCTTTGGGCTCCTTATTATGTCCTCTTCTTCTGTCCTTAAAAATGTTTGGGACTCATACGACTAGTCTCAGGACCCTGCAAGTGGGCAGCTGGATGTAGGATGCCTGTAGGAGGCATAGCATTGCGGGAGGATATGATGACTTACGTAATTATTTGTGACTGAGGGTCATTTGAACCGAAGTTGCTCTGCACGCCAAGCTCCAAGGCCCTTCTGCGACAGGAGTCAGATGAACCCTAATGTCTGAACCTGTGGAACTGTGTCGGGTTCGGTTTATAGTCGTTTCCTTTGAACATGAACCTGGACCTTGACACTTCGAGTTCGAGTATGGGTGTGGGCCTACACTGGTTGCGACGTGTTCGGAATTCTTCCGTGGGTCTGCCGTGCGACACTATATAGCCATGGTAGTCAGGAAATACCTGATTATGTAATCGTTGTTGTTGACAGTTTTCTGAGGGTGTTGGGTTCTTGTCATTATAGACAATGTAAGGGTTTGGGATTTCTATACATAATGCTAGTGTGTAGGAAGGAGATTTGTTTATTCCATCTACTTCTCTCTTGATGTTTGATCAGTGAGTATAATGCTTCTATAGTGGTGGGCAAAGCTCAGACATCAGAGAATTCCGCCCGCAAAGCAAGGTTGGCGCTCCTGCGGGCGGTGCAGCTCTCGAGCAAGTTGGCCGTGCAGGCAAACGGTCGTGCAAGGTGGTATCTAGATTTTTTCGGGTGCGAATGTATAGCGACTATAAGGGCGCTGACGTGCTGACTCTCTCACATGCGGCTTGGGGCTTTGTTTGTACTTGAGCTGAGGGTTCCTTAAATTGAAACCCTTAACCTAGACCCTAAACCCTGAAACGGAAAAAGGAGCTCAGCAAAAAAAGCAAACCAAAACCTAGGGCTTAACATAGACCACAAGCCCTAAACCAAACCTTTGTTGGAGTCTCCAGGCCAAGGCCCCGAGTATGGACCCTGGATGCGCGTTTGCCGCACTCTACACTGCCTCTTTGGGTGTCCACTGAGTCTTCAGTTCATACACCAGAATGCACTGAGAGTCTCCTTACCTTTGGTTAGTAGGGAATGGAGGAATGGGGTACAAGTATAACTTCTGTTACTACCATTCTTCCATTCCCTACTAACCAAAGGTAAGCCCCAGTACCAGTAATAACATTGTTTGTCATGAGTGTGATGTACAGCTCAATTTGCCAAAGGCAGAGCAGCTTGATTCTCCTTCCTCGTCACTGGTGATATCTGACTGACAACTCTTGTCAAGATTCTTCTCCGACGAGAAAAGGAGTTGTATGTCTCCTCTAGGCTGTCATAGCAAACTGGAAATTGAGATCGGTAGGCCGCAAAGCAGCTAATAGCGAGAGTGGAAGCAGTGCCTGGCTTGGTGGAAAGTGAAGCTGCTCTAGGACGTTGAGGCCGGAATGACGGATGAAAATCTGCATCATCCTCTATGCCGCTTTCCATTCTCATAGAATTTGACAGCTTCTCACAGTATTATTTGGCTTTTCGTACATTGTTTTCCTGCAAACTCATGATGTGTTTTGATTTTTCTTTCCTCAGCTTGCAAGGAATATCCTTGTTAGTTTAAATCATAATGCTTGAATCCTGCCAAATCTGCAGGCCCCCAGCCCTAGACTCATGCAGTTTGAGCTCTGAGCCGGAACTTATCCGTGCCAAAAGCCTTTTAAGCTTAAGGATGTCTAGGGTTGCGGGCTTGGGATTTAGGACATTGGGTTGAAGGTTGGGGGTTTGGGTTCCTGTGGCCCGGGTTCGGCGTTGATTGCAGGAGAGCGACTTCTCCTGGATGCTCCTGGATGCTCCTAAGCCTCAGATGAGTGGAGGGTTAAGTGCCTAGGGGTTATAGGGTTTCGGGAAATAGGGTTTAGGCTACACAGAACTTGTTTAGTGTCCAGGTCCGCAGTGTTGTGTGGGGTTGTTCCTTTTGCTTCGCCGAGGACGCGGGTCCTGACATCTTGGGCCCCTCTCCTTCCCACCTTAAGACTTTCCAACCCTTTCCCCCTTCTTTGAACCCTCTCCACCTCTCTAATTCAGAGAACGCCAATGCTCTTAAACTCGAAAACAGAATCTGTGTTCGAGTTTAAGAGCAGAACTGTTCCCAGAAACACAATCCCGGCCGGCAAACACAATCCCGGTAACATATTCCCTGAACGCAATCCGGTCCCGCAAACACAATCCGGGTCCGGAAACACGTATCTGGAAACATTCGAGAACCCGCCAACACGATATTGATTTTGAATTTTGTTTTGCATGTCTATGCGCCGCGGAAACACATCTGTTTCTGGAACTTTCGTATCTGTGCATCTTTTCTATCCATCAAACATTGCAAGCAAGGCAATGATACATGAGCCTATATGGCCACGCACGTTAGAACACACAGTCTCTATACACAGTCTCTATTTATCCTGGAGGTTTCAGCACAAAGGTTTGAGAAACTTTAAAAACCCTAAACCGAGTTAGGGGTTTCGATTGGATTACCACGACCTTTGCACCCGAACCCCTCAACCCCAAGCCTGAGAGCCTGAAGCCTAATGGCACCGTGGGCTCAAAGCACCCCACCACAAGCCCGACAGCCTCAGCACAGCATCTCATACTGTCGCGTCGTGGTTTGCGAGCGAAGCTGTACCGCCTGTCCCGAAAGACGAAAGCTAAGACCGCACAAGGCTTTGCATAAAGAGCTCGTCGAACTGCGCAAGAGGGAGTCGTCCTAAGGATCAAGGCTCCCTAAAGGCCTAAACCCCAAACCCTAAAGGCCTAAACTCTGACTCCTAGACCCCAAACCCTGCACCCCTAAGCCCAAGACCCTCAAAGTATTCCCGGAGAGCTGAGGCAGTGAAGGTGTGGGATGTGGTGAGTGGGTCCCGAGTCGGGGCGAAGCGACGCCGGGTCCACAGAGGGGTTTGAGTCCGAAGCCCGAAACCTAAAAATCCGAGTATAGGAACCTGATGAAAAAGGTGCTGGGTCTTTTGTAGGGTTCTTTATATCTTAACAGTTTGGGGTTTCCGCGAATAGGGGACCCTTATATGGTACCCTAAATAGTAGGATCCTTATAATCAGGACCCAAAAATCAGGTACCCCTAATTTTCGGAAACTCCCTTTGGGTTTTCCAGGGCCAGGGCCTCTTGAACGGTGTCCCACAGTCGACTTAACCCCTAATGCCAGGCCCTCCAAGTCTCAAGTCGACAATGAACTGGAAACCAACTTCCCACCCCCTACTTGGAGGTTCATGGGTAATTGTAAGTGGAGTTACAAGTGGGGTAACTCTGCTTATAACTCATACTAGGGGACTTATAACCCTACGTATGACTACCCATGAACCTCCAAGTACCCAAAACATAGAAACCCCAAATGGTATGCAATCCTCAGTGTTGGGACCGACCTCAGTAACTTTTTCCAACAAAACGGGTGCTCTATATCCAAAAGGCTCGCATCTCAAAGCCAGTCCACCACAGAAAGCTCGTATAGCCGAGCCTTCTGGTATACTATGTTTCGGAACCTTAGGATATATTAGAATCTTGCCTGGGTCGACCGGGCACGGGTAAGTATAATGTAATGGGCAAGATCGAAACGATCCTCTTTGTTTTAGGGCCACAGGTTTCTAATATGGATTTATTGGGATCGATGCTTGCTAGGACCTTATCGTGAGGACCCTAGACCCCTTAGGGACCCAATAGTAAGGTCCCTGGAAGCCTAGGGTTGGGATCTATGAAGATTACGAGTAAGTTGCTATACTTTCAACTTCCCCGAGACGTTTCATCACAAAAGGCCCTGTAGTCTCCAGCCCCTGCCGAAAACCTCCACGGTTGAGCCAGCTGTGTGGCTTTAGATGCGAGTTCATAAGCCCTAAACCTTTAGACTTAAACTCTTACCCGAGAACTTAGAACCCTTAACCTATGCCCCGAGGCTACTTCTACGATGCGCTGACAACTCGCTGGCCGCGTCTCAGCCGGTTGAGTTTTTTGTGGTACATGTTTCGACTTCAGAGATAGAGAAATCATGATTTAGGGTTTAAGGACGCTTTTTGACTGATGACTTACCGTTGAAGGTTTAGGGGCCTTGAATCGGCTGGGGTTTGGTGCACCCGGCAGATAAGCCTCCCGTGGGCTTGCTTGAGTTGGATAGCATAGGGGCCTAAATGATTGCCTTTATTGGGGAATTCCTTATTATAACTACAGTATAATATATCCCAAAACCCTATTCTAATTATTAAGGCCCCTATATGAGCTAGCCAACTGCGGGTTAAGATCCAATATCCAAAGCACAAACCCTAAAAGTCCAAGTGCCTAATTATCATATACTCTCCAAAGGAGGTAACCTACATAACTACTATCCCTAAACCCAAGTACCTAATTGTTGTTTCCTTTGGATCCTCGGGGAATAGCTGCATTGCAAAGTTCATGTGGGACGAACGCCCTATACGGCTTGAGAAGTCAGAGACGTTAGCTTGCGTATAACAAGTAAGGGATCAACGGGATCCACCTCTAACAATAGCCAAAGTAGTAACCCTCAACAACAATCCTTATGCAGACCCTTGTAGTAACCCTTGCCGACCCATGCTCTAGTAGCCTTTATACTAGCTTGGGGAGATGGACTATGAGATGTACTGGCTGAGGCACTGAAGTTTGGTACGTTTAGAAGCACGTGGGTTGCAGACTTGAACCCTGGAAGGGAGGCGAGGAGCCTAAACTTTTTTGATATGTACAGACGTCCCATGCGCTAAACCCCGAAGGCGTTTGGGGTGTCCTGTGCCGTGGAGAAGGGGTATGACTTCAAATGGGGCGCTAGAATGAACCCGAAGCCCGGCTGTCAAAACCTTGTGGGATGGCCAGAAGCTATCTGAGGGAACGGCTGCGCTACACTGACCACAGAAATGCGCTTTCCCAGTATGCATGTAATGATGGGCCACGGTCTAGGCTGAAATATACTTCAGCAGTTGACCGCGCCTTTCCCAAACACGGCGGCACGAAACGTCTGCTGACCAACTCTGTCTTTCCGCTGCAGCTTCGGAGAGAATCCTGGCAATAATTGCACCGACGCTAGGTTCAGGTCTTGCATTGTACGCAAACTTCAGGCCAGATAGCACTATTTCCAGGACACTCTCGTTCGACAATCCTCATAAACGACCGTGTTGCTGCATATTGAACCACGAAATACCGAAAACCCATGCCATGCATCCAGTCGTTTTGGCACACGGCAGCTCAAAACTCGGGTTGTTGTGACTAATGCTGTTTATCCTGGGACTTCTAAGCGAGAGCCTTGCGGAATCAATATTTTTTGTTCTTGGATTTCGCAAGTCATGCGTCGCAGCAACAAAGTTCACCGCTGTGAAGCTTTTCATGCCGAGACAAGCCACGACAAAAGAAGTTCGCCCCAACATCCCGACATTGCAATCCGAAAGCCTTAAGCGGCGCAGTCTGCTTGTGGCCAGCAGGCATCCCCAACTGGAAATTGGGGGTGGGGGCTCATATATCGCCGTCAGTTTTCCTGGTAGGGTGTTGAGAACCCAATTGTATGCGATTAAATGCAAACCCTGCGCAAGCTTGGATGTTAACCAATGTTATTTGATGCCAAGTGCAAAGATTCCAATTGCACATAGTAGTAGTAGTAGTAGTAGTAGTAGTAGTAGTAGTAGTAGTAGTAGTAGTAGTAGTAGTAGTAGTAGTAGTAGTAGTAGTAGTACGTAGTAGTAGTACGTAGTAGTAGTAGTAGTAGTAGTAGTAGTAATAAATAGTAGTAGTAGTAGTAGTAGTAGTAGTAGTAGTAGTAGTAGTAGTAGTAGTACTAGTACTAGTAGTAGTAGTAGTAGTAGCAGTAGTAGTAGTAGTAGTAGTAGTAGCGGTAGTGGTAGTGGTAGTGGTAGTGGTAGTGGTAGTGGTAGTGGTAGTTGTAGTGGTAGTGGTAGTGGTAGTGGTAGTGGTAGTAGTAGTAGTAGTAGTCGTCGTCGTCGTAGCAGTAGCAGTAGTAGTAGTAGTAGTAGTAGTAGTAGTAGTAGTAGTAGGAGTAGTAGTAGTAGTAGTAGTAGTAGTAGTAGTAGTAGTAGTAGTAGTAGTAGTAGTAGTAGTAGTAGTAGTGTAGTAGTAGTAGTAGTAGTAGTAGTAGTAGTAGTAGTAGTAGTAGTAAGTAGTAGTGTAGTAGTAGTACTAGTACTAGTACTAGTACTACTACTAGTACTAGTAGTGCTAGTAGTAGCAGCAACTTAGTAAGGTAGTTGTTGTCGTCGTCCTAGTAATCGTAGGCGTGTGTGCAGATGCGTAGGCGTTCGCGTAGGTGTGGGTGTAAGAGCAGGCGTAGGGGTAGGCGAGAGCGTAGTAGTCGGTCGTCGCCATCGTATTTTAAACATCACATCCAAATCTCAAGGTGCTGCATGCAAGAGTGTCCAGACGGTTTCCTGCAAGAAGTCGACAATGCTGGATCGGTAAGCTTCCAGTGTGTTGGCCGCCGCATGTATTGACCCAATGTAACCTGCTTGCATGAACGCTTGACCTTGAATCCAGCACGACTCAGGCTCTCATCGTTTGTAAAAACGCTTGTGTATATGCTGTACATGAGCGCATGCATGTCCGTCTCTATCACGGTGCGTCGCACCAAACTCACGAAAATTCACAAGCTATCAGCCGTTGCGCATGATGCTAATCAGTGCAAGTTTGCTTTCCCGATCCCAGATAGCGCAGTGCATGTCTAATCGCCATTGTAGCATTCACGTGAGTTCAGAGAAACGTGGCCGACTTGCAAACGCACCCAGGTGGCTTGAGCTCATAGAACGTGTCCATGCTGGCCGAGGCCGGATGCCGTGCCCAAGGATCCTCATCAATCAGGTAAAGGAAGCAGCATGCACAGTGTCATATGTACCTTCGCCTACCAAGGCCCATTTCTCTTGCAAGAAGTAGGGTTTGGTAGGTTAAGGTGGAGGTCCCGAAGATGCCAGGTTCTTTGAGCAGTCGGGCCAGTCCATTTCGTCGGCCCAGGCGAGCGCGATGTCACATTATGGCCTGTGGATGCGAACGCGTTTCAGGAAGACGAGGCAAGCTCCTGATTTGTATTGTTGCTTTTGTCTCTTTACATCCGCTGTCCTGTGCCTAACAAGGCTTTATTGTTGTGTATAGGCCGACCCTACGGGGCTCATGTACCCAAATACTATATACTTTGGCCTTGAAGTAGTCCCTATATATGTACTTTAAGGCCAACGTATATGGTAATTGGGTACATGGACCCTTAGGGCGACGTCTCCGACCAAACGCGGTTCACGTAGCGTCTAGTGGAATTGTGGTGCCCAGGTGCCCGTGACAGCTCCTATACCTATAGTCTCCATTGCAGTTCCTTTTGGGGGTTCCCTTATAGGATCCTAATTATATATTTGGTTAAACCAAGAAAAGGAACTACAATGGAGACTGTAGGTAGTTTTTGCACCCAAAACTGTTGGGATCAGTCCGTACTGCAGTTCGGTCTTTCCCTCACGGATGCAGCATGAGTCTGCCGAAAAAGGAACATGTGGAGAACCCAACACACAGGCAAGAACTGCGGCCGATTGAACTTTTGAATTTGAGTACTGTGTCGAGTGCCGGCTTTGAGTTCTGGGTTGCAGGCTTGTTTATTTCGGGCTCGGAGCATATAAGTTTGATATGAGCTGAAGAACAGCGCATATTCAAAGTTGCATTGCCGTCAAGCTTGCACAAGGTAATCGGAAGTTGTGAGGAGCGAGTAGCCGCGTCCATGGTTACCTGGCCTGCATTTGCTGCCGTAGATACAGGGCTTTCTGGTGTGAGACTGTCGGGAGTTTCAGAAAAGTAGGATACTTCAATCAGGGTTCCGTTGAATCATGACCTTATTGGGGTCGGTTCTTTTCGGAAACTCCCGAATTGTCAATTTTTGGTGATCAATGTGGGCATTGCCATGCATTCATGCTTCGCGCTGATAGTCGTGCATTTCGGATGTATACACAAATCCCAATCTGTGTGGATATATCGGTATCTATTTGTAATTATTCGTGTAGATACCTTTTTCATCCACACAAAGGTGCGTGTGCACATGTATAAAGAGAGGAACGCAAAAAAGAGCATGAATTGACACATAAATCTGTAAACCATCAACCCATCAACCCATCAGTCAGGCAGTCAGTCCGTCAGTCATTCGTTCATGTAATCAAGCAGTCAGTCAACCCGTCGCCAGCCAGTCATCCAGTCAATCAACCTGTCAGTCAGCCAGTCAGCCAGCCAGTCATCCAGCCAGTCATCCAGTCAAACAGCCAGTTAATCAGCCAGTCATTCCACCATTCAATCAACCCATCAATCAATCGGTCAAACGATCAATCGATCAACCAATCAATCAATCAATCAATCAGTCAATATATCAGTCAATCAGTCGATCAGTCAACCAAGCAAGCAAAGCAAGCAAACAAACAATGGATATAGACCTATAAAGTTCATAAAGTATAACTATGTGTGCATACTACGCATGCTTGCCGTTAGATGTTGACATAGCCACATGGCTGATCGACACTGTCATGTAGTTTGTCTGCAGACCTTAGGTTTTCTTTGCAAAAGCTATTCATGCAGCCCGCAATCCCGAAACCACTACAGCAAATACTCCCCAACCGTAACGAGTGAATCTAGTTATGAAGGCACACCGTGGGGGAAAAGAGTGTCTGTTCCTTTCATCTCCTGGCCCAAGCCAACACTAAGTCTTGGGTGACGAAAAGCATGTGTCGCCCCCACTCACCTCGGACAACTCTCATGAACCCTGAAGGGGATCAGTTCTCGACCGCCACAACCCCAAACCGAAGTCCTTATGCTCGAATTCTTGATTTAAATTTCCCCGGCCGGGTAGTTAGGAAGTGGGTCATGCTTGGTTGTCAAGTTTCCTCACTATACTGTGAGTAAGAGAGCTGCAGCCGCTCAAAGCACGGATGGCTTGCATACAACCTTGTTCCACGTCAAACTATACTCATCAGGTTACATCCCTTGCTTGCATCCCTAAGCCCTAAACCCCGCACCCTCAACCCGACCCGGAACCCAGCTTACCCTTGGAACCCCTAAACCCTAAATCCCTTTCCGTGACCTTACTATAGGGCCTTAGTAATTAACTATACTATTTTTTGGGGGTTCCTTATTTTAATTATAAAGTATACTAGGCCCCAAAACCCTAGTCGAACTATGCAGCCCCCTTATATACCAGCCCCTATAGCAGCCCTTATAGTAACCCTGTATAGGAACCCTTCAAAGGAGCCCTATTCTAACTCTTAGGGTCCCCTGCATTATCGCCTCGAGGAATCCTGGAGCTGGCACTGGACCGCATCACCGTTTCAGGCGCAGGTTTTGGGTTTTTTTTGGATGTGTTTTTTGGGGGTTTGGGGTTTTAGGGTTTAGGTTTTATGAATTAGGGTTTAGGGGTTTAGGGTTTAGGGTGTTGGGTTTAGGCGCAGGGTTTAGAGTTTTGGGTTTAGGCGAAAGGGTTGGGGTGCAGGATGGTATAGGGCTGCGGGTCTACATAAGATTACTGGAACCTGATCGCGAAACTCCGCATTGCTTGTACAGGGTTCTTTGGCGGTTCTCTGTATGAGGATTTGTCCGTGCTGTGTTTCCTGCAGTTTTGTAACAAGTCCATGCACCTCTATAACGCATGCGTAGACCTCAAACGGGGTCCTACACAAGTAATTCATCAAGGTCAAAAAAGTACCGTATGGGCACATGGACACTTAGGGCTTAGTGTTGTTGCAGGGCTCTTAGTACGGATCCTACTTGTTCAGGGATCACAGAACCAGGCACGTCTTCAGCGTGCTTCTGCGCTTATAGCGGCTTAGGGATGACAACTAAGCATCCATCGCGTTGCAAAATTCACCAGAGCCCATACCATGAAAGGCTTCGTTGGGGTGAACGGTTTGAGTCAAGTTTGAGGTTTGGGGTTTCACGGCTCCTTGCGGACTTGCAGCGCAGCACTGGGTTCTTGGTCGCGGGACGACAGTGGCCGATGACATACGGTTGATGATATAAATCCTGCATTATACCCATAAAAAGGAATATACCATGATTGCCATAGTCTAGGGTCCTTAAGGTAATGCAGGATATATATATATATATATATATATATATATATCATCAAAAGTATGAAGAGCCTGCGCAGCCTAGAGGTAGGATCCGAATTTCGATCTAATGGTTCTAGAGACTTGTGGGCGGTCCTCAAAATTATGGTCCCTTTTGGGGTCCCAATTTTCGTACGGCACCTGCCCAAAAAGGGATCATATTTTTGACAACCACCCTTGTGGGTGTTGAGATCCTCATGCCGATCCTCTAACATTGATACGCTGTCCCTGACATGGTGGTGATTGCCATGATATCTCACTGTCATGTCTGCTATGTTCGTCAAGCACACAGCACTCATCACTGAGTCTTGTACCGCGAAAGTGATGAAAACACACAGTACGAGCAATAACCATACTTGCAAACACATAGTTGATGGCAGGAATCTGCTGAGAAGCTGATAGCCCCAGACCCTACTTGGTACAGGTCTATGGCTTGTGATTTCATTCGTTGAGCCCGTCTTCTATCAAGCGTTGTTATATCCTGCATGGAAACGACCTCACGCACGAGATTTCGACAAATCGACTCTCAGTGAGTTTTTGTGTTTTGTTACATTGCGTTTAAATCCTGAACCGTAGAAGTTACGGTTCCAGAGGAGTACCTAGTGACAGTGGGTCCTGTTTGTTGGGACTACTGCAGAGTTCCGAAGGTCCCAGGACACCCAAAGTGCGCGATTTGTGGTTGTGGTCACGAGCAACCCCACAGCGATTGGCTTCCCTCCACAAGATCCATATGTGCGTATGTATATATCTATGTATACATATATATGTACACACCATATATATATATATATACATATTTATTTATTTATCTATTTGCATTAGCGCATCGGTTCCTCCATCGGACCGCCGAAGCAGCACGCCCCACTTCCGAATGATGCAGGCGCATGGCAAGGCACTCGTGGAGCCCGCTTCTGAGAAGGCTTGGAAAAGGAGGAATGAATAAAGGGGGGGCGGAACACTTACTAATACATTGTGGGTCTCCTTGTTGTAATTATAGTGCGGTATAATTATCCTAAACCTTGTTCTTAGTATTCAGGCCAGGCCTTAAATCAGTCAATTATAATTAGGGCTTATCAATGTCGGGTTTACGGTTTGGCTTTCCGGCGGTAATCAAGGGAGCCTGAATGATTGAGATCTGCGTCAAGGTTGAACTTTAGTTGGCTATCGTACGAGACGGCTGTCAAGTATCGTAAACACACGGGAACCATCTACAGAACTCACCATCATTATGGTCTACAAGTCATGGAAGTTGTCGCAAGCTCTATCTAGCTCGCACCATAATAGACAGCTCTTTGTTTGTGCCTGACCGAAGCTTTGTAGGAGCACCCTGTAAACAATCGGTTCGACTTGAGTTCAAGTCCCCAAACTATCTGCAGGCAAGCAAAGAATTCGATTCGAGAAAACTGCCCATGTGGGGCACAGAATCGAAAACTTCTTCCAACTCTGAACCTGTCAAACCCTACAAAGGCATTCTTTCTTCTTTTTTGCGGTCTAGGCGTTCCTGTGACAAGTTTTTGAACCCTGAACCCTGGGTTCTCAACTTGAAGCCCTAAACCTTTAAACCCTACACCTAGGCCCTACCTCAACCCACCAAACAACTCACCTTTGCAAGGATTTATGCAAGGACATCGCAGAACCCTAGAAAAGTAAGTTAGTTGGAATCCAAATAAATCCCTAAGGGTCCATGTACCTACATAGTATATACATTGGCCTTAAAGTATTCCCTATATGGGTACATTGGGCCCAAAGTATATACTATTTGGGTACATGGACCCTTAGGGAATCCTAAACCCCTGAGCCGCCCACCCCCCCTCACCCCAATGACCAACAGGTGATAAGCTGAGAGGACCCTGAAAGAAACTCTTAAAGGACCCTCATGGAACTCCTGCAAGGACCCTTATAGAAACCCTTATAGCCTTGTTATCGTCTAGTCCCTAAACCCTAAACCTAAACACCCTAAGCCCGAAGCCAACAGCCCTGATAAAAAGCCTTGAAATTTCAGGGCCTCGCACGGGCTTTGTGCCGTCTCTCCGATGCAGAAGTGCTGCTTCTTAGCTCCATTATCCGGTTCAGAGTATATTGGGCGGGTTAGGGTGTGTTGAGGTTTGTTCGGTGTATTGTGATGTATTGGGTGTCGTTGTTCTTTGGGGTGGGTTTCAGGGTTTAGGGTGCATTGTGATATTCGGGCTTTGCCGAGGTTTAGAGCCGTTTCACAAGGGGTTCATCGGACTGTTTATGGCTCACATATGGGGTTTCTGAAGATTCGAGACCCCTTGTGGGGGGCTATCATAAGGGTTGAGACGGTTGAGTATAATGAGCAAAAACATCCACTTGCAAGGTAATTCCATGTGCAGGTAAAGTAGAACATACCCAAAATCCTGCTCAAATGACAGAGGGCTCCCATCTTGCACCTAAGCCTTAGAGTTTGCATGCGATGCGTGTTACACAAGTACAGGGTTCTTGTGAAGGAACTCAGTTTAAGTTTCGACAATAGGAACGGATCTATGAAAATATCAGGGGCCAAATCTAAGTTCCCTAGCAAGAACCCAGGACATCCCCCCAATCCTCGGGCTTACCCTCGTGCCCCCTTATAAAAAGGATCCTGTAAGGTACCCTAATTTTGGCAACTACCCATATGAAATCATAAACGCCAGACGGCCCCACACTTGCGCCAAGGTATAGTGTTCTATTATCGGTCATCGTTCTTGATGTCCTTCCGTGTAGTCCCCGACCTACTTCTGCGACCGCAGCCACTGTATGTGTGGCGTTGCATGTCTATGGACCTTCCAATTTCAACTCCCCAACATGTCATGGCTTTTTCGGATTCGATTTTCGGTTGGGAGTCGTGGCTTTCCCCGAACCTGCAGCTCAAGAGGACTAAACCCTAAACCAAAAAAAACTAAACCCCTAAACCCCAAACCCCTAAACCCTAAACCCCGAACCTGCAGCTCAAGGTTCATCAGTGGCACTTCGTCTGGCTACAAGTGTTCTGGCAGCACTTGGCACTCATGGGCTCAGAGAGGCAGAGGGCTTTAGGGTTCAGGGTTTAGGGCTTCGGGTTCAGGGTTTCTAGGGGTTAGGGTTTAGGGCTTAGGGTTTAGGGTTTAATTAGGGGTTAGGGTTTAGGGTTTATAGGGTTTAGGGTGGAAGCTACAAGATTGCAAGATCTGGGGTTGTGCTATAGGTTCTGAAACTCATCCGCTGGACGCCATGATTGCGGCAGCACAGCGCGGCAGCGCAATTCCGGATGTCAGCATGTGGGTTGAAATACCACCAGCTAAGTTATCCCATAGTCTTCTTCATCCAAGCACATATGAGGCTCGGCCAAATCCAGCGATACACATACCAGACTATAAACCCAAAATCCCTCAACCCCAGACCCGTGCTAGCTGCTAGACATCTGCCCAAACCCTCAAAGTCTCTACAGCCTAGACGAAAATCCCTGACAAATGTATTGCTACACCCGACTCCTGAAAGGGAAGTGCCAAATCCTGGCCCTAAACCCCAAACCCTAAACCCTAAAGGGAACTCCTGAAAGTTGGAATATGGATTAACGGTAGGATCCCCTATAATTTACCTGAAAGGGGTCACGGTAATGATATTCCAACTTTCTGGCTTCTACTGTAATCCGAAACCCATGGACCCAGGTGGGGTTCCTTCACCGTTCGAGGGCGTCAGGCGCCTCGGCTGATCTTAGGATTCCGGGTTCAGGGTTTAGGGTTTAGAACTTGTCAACCCTAAACCCTATAAACGTTTTAGGATTTAGGGTCTAGGAGTCTAGGGTTTAGGATTTAAGGTTTAGTATTTAGGTTCAGGTAGAGATTGATAGACACCTCTCTTTGATACCTCTCGAAGTGAGAGCGCAGCCTAAATTTCCTGGTTCATGAATCTTCTTTCTGTAAGCGCCGTTGGTTGACATTCGCATCCCCATTACCGTCCTTCAGGGAGAAGAGTTTGTGAATCAGGGGCCGGGTGGAAAGGACAGTTCAGTTCAGAGTTTTGGATGTAGGCAGTCGTGCGGCAGTAGGCTTTGAGATTTAGGGGTTTCTGAAAATGGGGGCCCCTTATTGAATACCCTAAATAGTAGGATCGTCATCAAAAAGGACCCCGAAACAAGCTTATTTTCGGAAACCGCTATTTACCCAAAGCTGACATACCGGCCTGGACACGAATCACAAAACCCCAGTCCGGTAGACCTAAAGCCCAAATGCAAGGATACCCCCAACTGGGCTAGGGTGCAAACAGGTATGGCTTGGCCTAAGACCTAAGACTGGGTTTATGGGGTTTATGGGTTTATGTAGTGCCAAAAATACTGCAAGCCTCGTTGCTTGACAATGCTTGATATTGAGCTTTTTCTTTTGGAAAACTATCCGTCGATGCCCATTCTAAAAGTCCAGAAGAATCAAAGTGGGGTGATGCACACACATCACCTCCTATGCAGTCGCAAGTGATGCGCTTAAGGCATTTCCGCAACGGCTTGGGCAAAGTTAAGTCTTAGCTGTTGAGGAACGTCTTGTTTGCATCACACACTCCTGCCCCCTTCAGCCTTTGCCTAAGCATGTAGCAGAAACTCTTGAATTTGGGGATCCCATTTCAAGCATCTGTATTGCCGCTTTTAGAGTGGGCCAACAGGCGGCGCGCGGTCTGCGCCAACTGCTCTCGGATGGTCCGGTGATTCGCGCTCGGGCATGGAATCAGATTCTCAGCTGACAGTTTAGGGAGAAGCATAAACTCTTTTTGAAACCCACATCGGCCTTCGGCACTCTTAAAACCTACGGAACCCATAAACTCTAGACCCTCAACCGCTTAAACCCTATAAGTCCTGGCTCTGGCTGCGTGGAGTATACCCGAAACCCTATACCCGAACCTATCCCGAGGATATAGTGCCGTTATTCCGGGAAAACCCGGATGACGACATCCCGTTGGAGGCACATGAAGAAAAGGTTGCATTCTCCATGCACCAGGTGTCCTCGGACGTCAGTCGCAGATTGTGGCTGGTGTATTGTTTACTGTGTGCAGATGCAGGGAGCTTGGGCGACCACAAGCTCTATGGAGATCATGAACAGACAATGACCAACCACGGCATGGCATGTGTGGGCCGCTACTTATTGCATGGCTCGCATCAGGTCTACGAAGAAGCTCGAGCCGTGCCAGGGCAGAAGTCGCTGACTGTGCGCGCTTGGCTAGAGCGCCAACAGTGGCCAAGGGCAAGACGTGGCAAGGAGGCTGCTGTGAACATTCCACAGGAAGAGCGCGTGCCTTGGAATCCCGGTGTCCTTCGCAATCACCAGTCAGAGCAGTGATTTACTTTGGTACCGAACCTATCCCAGCCCTGCCATAGGAGTCGGAGAACTTAGGAATCGAACCCTTTCCAGTCTCAATATTCGTTGCAGAAGATACCTGGTTTGTGAAGAGCAACAAGAGCAACTTTCAAAACATTTCGTGCTGGCACTGCTACTTCTTCCTTTACTTCTGCGTCGTTTTCTTCTACGACTGCTACGAATACTGCTGCTGCTACTGCTACTACTCCTGCCGCTGCTACTACTACTCCTGCTGCTGCTACTCCTGCCGCTGTTGCTACTACTAGTACTACTACTACTACTACTACTACTACTACTACTACTGCTGCTGCTGCTGCTGCTGCTGCTGCTGCTGCTGCTGCTGCTGCTGCTGCTACTGCTACTGCTACTGCTACTGCTACTGCTACTGCTACTGCTACTGCTAGTGCTACTGCTACTGCTACTGCTACTGCTACTGCTACTGCTACTGCTACTTCTACTACTACTGCTACTGCTACTTCTACTACTACTGCAGCTTCTGAACATCTCTGCCAGGCCACAGGCCCCAAACCTTGACCCTAAGCTCTGTACACCCGCAGAGCCAACCTTTAAGCCCGGGTTAACCGACCTGTTCAAATTCCTATGATATACAGAAATCACAATAAGCAACCCTGATGTGTAGGGCTTCTAGCGTCCAGATAAACTTTAAACCTTGAACTTTGCACCTGAGGAACTGCAAGACGTGGTGTGATGACCGGAGGGCTTACGGCGCGAACTGGTCGGACCCTGTGGCCATCGTCCATGTGAAGTGCCCCGCGGGCAAGCTGGCGCTAAGTTCAAGGCTTATTGTTATGTGACTCTAACGGTCCATGCACCCGAAAAGCATTAATATGTATATGTATATATATATGTATATATATATATATAGAGTATCAATATTGAAATTGATGTTTTTATTTTTTTTATCACTGCTATGGCTTATATATCTATCTATATATGTACATGTATTGAGGCCGTAGAGTAGTCCCTATAGGTGCTTTGGGGTCAAAGTACATACGACTTAGGTACATGCCCCTTGGGTGAAGTGCTTTGCAGGGAAGCGGGCCCTAAATGGAAGGTTTTGGACTTTTGGTTTTGTGGTTTCCAAAACCAAGCCGCCGTAACACGTAAACCTTATTAATTAAACCCTGATACCATCACAGACAACGTGCCAAACCAAGGCTTAAACCCCCAAGACCGACTTTCCGTCGGCCAGGCCACCAAGCCCCGAAACCCTAGAACGAATAAGCCTAACAGTTTCAGAGTTGGGGGCATTTTCAGCCTTTTCGGGTTGGGGCGTTTGAATTAAGTGATTCCGAAGCAACCTCAAGAACCCGAACCCTACACCGAAGAATAAGACAACCATGAAGACGGAGTTGAGAAAGAAGGCGCGGATTGATGTCCGAACAGGTGTCATTCAGCGATACTGGTAGCAAGAGCAAACAGCAGTAGAAGTCGTGGTTTTTTATCGCAATACTGTAGCAGTAGTTGTTGTAGTCGTCGTCGTCGTCGGCGCAGGGAGCCAGCGCTAGTATTGATGGTCCTGGTCGTGGTAGTGGTAGCAAGGAGAAGCTGCATCGCAACTTTTTGCCTAGTGTCTGAATTTTCCACATCCGGCTTCGATGGAAACCGGAAGCACAGAGGTATCCTTGCGAGTGTGCGATGGAGCTGCTGAGCTACCGGACAGGCAAGCACGAAGGGCTGGAGGTTTACGGCTGTGGATTGTGATTGGTTAAGACACCTCTTAAACCCTAAAGATCCCAAAACTCTAAGTTACACCCTGAACTTCTTGAAGTTATAGGATCCCGAATGAACGGAGGGTCCATATGAAGAGCTTTGAAGAATGGGAACCCTCAAGTTGATGTCTCAGCTTCCTTCGTTAGCTTTCCGAAACCGGCTATTGGCAGTTTCCGAAGGGGACCTTATGTTGGTCTCCAAAAAAGGATCCTGCTATTCAGGGTACTCGAGTAGGGTCCCCCTATTTTCGGAACCCCCTATGGAACCCTGTATTACCCTTATGAATCGCCGAAGAACCCTTGCGGATTACTGTCAGGCCTTTATGGAGCCGCTTGAGGTGCTTACAAAGGTCAGATCCTTTGGCTTCTACATCGGAGTTTCCCAAGAAAGGGGGTACCTCTTTTTGGGGGCGTTATCATGCGGATCCTGCTATTCAGGGTACTTCGGAAACCCGTGCATTATCGAGCATTCACCAGCGAAATCCTAGCACCCTAAACCTAGGCGGAAAAGAATGCACCAAAACGCAAACTATAACCAAAAGCCTAGGCTGAAAGCCCTATAGGTGCCGCAGATTTTTGAGCTTAAGGTTCGAATTTAGGGTTCGGTTTTTTTTGCAGGAGGCGCTCGCGTGCTGCACGTCTACGACCCCGTGGACCAGTTCGCCTACATACCCGAAGGGATGTACCTGGGCCGATAGGGCTGAGGCTTCGGGGTTTAGGGGTTTGGGGTATAGGGTTTAGGGTTGAGGGATCTAGGGTTTAGGGGTTTCTGGTTTCGGGATTTAGGGTTTCGGGCTTACGGGGCTTTACAGGAGAGGGCTTAGGACTTATGGCTTAGAGGGTACAGAGTTTCGGGCCTAGGGCTCTTAGTGTTTAGGGTTGAGATAGGCCGACGGTTTAGGGTTTAGGGTGTTTTGTCTTTAGAATGTAGGGCCCAGGGCGGGGGAAAATGGCTGAAGTTGCAGGTGCTACCCCAGTTTCTTATGAAGCTTACGACTTACGATACGCATACATCTCTCTCTCTCTCTCTCTCCCTCGCTCTCTCTCTCTCTCTCTCTCTCTCTTTCTCTTTCTCTTTCTCTCTCTCTCTCTCTCTCTCTCTCTCTCTCTCTCTCTCTCTATTCACACATATGTGTGTGTGTCTGTATGTATGCATGCATGCATGCATGTGTGTATAGATAGACAGATCGATAGATGGGCAGATAGATAGATCTATAGGTAGCTAGATGGATAGAGGATATGTGCCCGCATGCGTACATAGCATGGGTCCCTTCTGTCATGGCAACTTATCATAAGCTTCCAGCACAACCCTAACCAGCACCCAGGCATGTGATCCTGGGGCAGACATCACTGGCCGCGCAAGACTACGGGAATCATCCTTACGTCGTGGCTAACGGCATTCAGGCGGACAAGTTTCAGAGAGTAGAGTTAGCTGTCTGTTTACAGCCAGTAGATGCCAGGTAATTACCAGGCTTGAGTCGAATAATTCCCGCCATTACTCCTTAGCGCCACGTGCATATCCCCCAAACCTGTTCCAATTCTTCAGGCCTCCTGTAGCACAACTAGTTCGATATACAAAGTAGCACAAGCCCACAGATAGCTTTCCACATCTATAAAAACTTCGCGTTCCCACATTATACCGCCACTGTTTGTCTTGTTGGCCTGGCCTGGTGACTATTGCGGCTGGTGACAAGAGTGATCGCTGACAGGTTTCCCAGCCTAGACCCAAGACCCTAACAAGGTAAACCATAACTTCCCCCGTATTTATAGATAAAGGCATACCCTAATCCCTAAACCCTAAACCCTAATCCCTAAACCCTAAAAAAAACCTTAAACCCTAAACCCTACCAGACTGAGCCTGAAGTTATTTGCAAAAAACGCGAAACCCTAACCCCTAAACGTGGAGGTTTACTGGCATCCACTCCACCACTCGAACACCGACGGTTACGAGATACCCTGGCGGGAGCAAGCTTCTGCGCCTTTGACAGGTTAATGTTTTGGGGTTTAGGGGTTTAGGGTTCGGGCTTTCGGGTTCTTCAAGGGTTCCAATATCGGGTTCGGCAAGTGTTTCAAGTATAGGGTCCTTCAGGGATGGTGGTTCGGCGGAGGGTACAAGGGATCCCTAGGAAACCTGAAGGGAACCCTGGGGAGCACCAGAGAGAACCACGGATTCGTAGGTTATCTACACCCCTTAGAGCGCCCCATAAGGATCCTATAATTCAAGCTTTACGACTTAGGGTTTGGGGTTGAGGTTTGTTGCTTGGACTAGGGCTATAGGGTGTAGGCTTAAGGGTTCAGTGTGAAATCTTTCAAACATCGATTTCCATACTTCCCATGTTGAGACCGGGAAGACAACCTGGCAAAACGTCGTCAGAGCAAACTAAATCCTTTAAACTGTACATAGCCCACTCTTGTCTTTTAACCTCTACCTAAACCCCAACCCCTCTGATCTCACAGGACAACAAGTAGCAATAGTTTCCCATATCGTCCCTACCCTATTACAAATTAGATTTTCATGGAACATTGCATGTCCACATTTGTTGACGTGAGCTACAGTGTTTCTTTTGCACATGAAGCATAACCTCCAGTCACAAGACGCCAGACACCCGACACCCGTGGCTCTAACACTATGGCTAGAATCCATGAAACTGAGCTGAACCCCATAAACTCTACAGGCTCTGAAGCCCCTCAATCCTAAACCCCTGAATGCAAACCCTAAGGCGACAAAGCACTAAACCCCTATAGACCAAGCAGCAAACCCTGTGTATGAAGCCCTATGAGGTTGTCGGCAGCCATACGACGCATAACGATACAGAGCTCTATGCAGCTTTAGAGGATGCAGCTTCTTGCAGCGGCAGAAAGGTTTCGGGTGAATATTCAAAGCCATGTTCGGGTTTGGGTTGAGGAGTTAGGTTTTAGCATCGTCTGCTCCATGAGAGAGCTTACGACAGAATCATCAAATCTCAGAATCATTGAACTCCAAAGAGCCAAAAACTAAGCAGCATAATCCAAAGCAGCCAAACCGTGCGCCTGTGCACCTGAAACCCCAAATCCTCAATCTCCTCCGGCACCTCCCAAGTATACCTGTGTGAAATTTCCCTGTCTTGAAGCGCCGTGTTGACATGTCCTCATGCGAGCGTAGTTTTTATGTTCAGTTCTGAATGCACCCTGTACGACAGACGTCTTGGGCTCAGACCAAAAAGTGTGCTCGTTTGTGTGGTTGGACACTCACTAATCCAGTTCCTGCTTCAAACTGGTAGCGGAGCTGTGAGGACAACCACTAGTGTTTCACCCCCGTAGAGCCTGTGGTCCGGGGTCCGTTGGGTAGAGTAGTGATAGTCGCGGCGCAAAGGCCCCTTCTATCCTCGAAGCCATGAGCGTGGCAGGTTTGCGTTACCAGCCCAATCTCTGGTCACAGAACCTGAGCCCTGCAGAAACCAAAAGCGGCTCGTACATATACGACGGGTCGGCTGCTGGCTTCCACGATTGGTGCTTCCGGACACAGATCCGTGTGCTGCAGCATAAGGAGAAGCAGCGGCGAGAAGCTCTGAAGGACTTGCGTTTTGCTGAGTCAGCAAGGTCCAAGAGCGAGTCACCAAGGAAGTGGCGTGGCAGGGCCAGTCAAGGGACCAGTGCATCCCCCACAGAGGGCGATGCGAGCAGCGGCATACCCGCCAGTCCGTCCAGCGCAAAACGGACTAAGCCCGCGTCCGAGGCAGAAGATGAGGATGCGGAGTCGCTACCGTCGCACCCCAGCCAAGTGGCGGGCGACGACGAGCAAGAGCCGGACACAGATCCGGCGGTGTACACCTTGCGAGACGTCAAGGACGAGTCGCTCGACATGAGCGAATGCGTTAGCAAGATCCTAGAGGGTCTCCGAGGAGATGCCTTTTGCATCGCTCGCGACGTCGGCCTGGAACGTCTGCTTCGCCATGACGGCGTCGACTACCTGATAGAAGAAATCAGGAGGCAAGCCTTCCCTCTTCAATCCGAAGAGGCGTCCGAACTTTTCCGTCAGGGACAGCTCCTGACGGGCCCACTTGCAAAGCAACCTGGCGAGCCTATGTTGTCTTACATAGCCCGCCGAAAGCGGTGGTGGTCGACCTTGCGTGAGCTGGACCCCGATATCCGTCTTTCTGAAGCAATGAGGGCTAATCTCCTTGTTGAGCTTTCAGGGTTGGAGAGGTCCGAGCAGCTAATGGTCAAGACCGCCGCCCGCGTACACAGTGTGGATGAGTACGCACGCGTCCTTGTTCAGCATCACTCAGTGGTGCACATGAAGGAACGTCTTCTTACCCAGAAGGACCCTAGTGGCCCAGGTAAGACCTGGAGACGTTTCGACGCTAAGCCCCAATACCCTAAGTTCGGCTATATGGGGTATGATGGTAGTGCCGCAGAGTATGGTTACCAGGAACAACAGGAATCCGCGGAAGGCTACGGTGACGGCTACGGCGAAGAAGCATACCAGGCCACAGCGTCTGGGGGAGATGATGCGGATGAATGGATTGATGATGAGGATCTAGCATTGCAACTCAACGCCTATACGGCGGTGGCATATGAAGCTGAAATTGACGATTTGGATGATTCCTATGCCGAGTCAGTTCAGCTTGCGTACGCGGCACAGACCGCCTTTGCCCAGGCGAAAGGAAAAGGAAAGGGGAAGAACAAGGGCAAGTCCCCCGGAAAATCCGGAGGGAAGGTCGTGCGTAGCAATTTGACCATTGCTGACCGTAAGGCCAAGTTAGCAGAGCTTAAGGCAAAGAGTAGGTGCCTGAAGTGCGGTGTGATCGGCCATTGGGCCGGAGATGCTGCCTGCAAGTTTAGCGGTAAGGGCAATGGCCCCAAGGGCACCGCAACCCCAGCACAGTCTGGGGGAACTGCCAATGCAGCCGCAAAGTCGGCGGCGCCGAAGCCTCAGGCGTATTTCGCCGCAGTGGAGGAGGATGACACAGAGTGTGTCCATCTGTCGAATGCGAGCGCTGGTAGGCTCGAGGGTTACCCAGCCAACCTTGAGCTGACTCCCTCAAAGACCAATACCGGCAAAGGCCGCGGCAATGAAACCCTCTTCTCACCACAGCTTCGGCGCACAGCCGCCGCTAGGATCATGCGTGACAGCCCGCCTGAGGGTTCCGATCGCGTTTTCTCCTTTGGTCAGCATAAGGGTCTGACTTATGAGCGTGTCTTGTATACGTTTCCTGGGTATGTTCTTTGGGGACGCACGCAGAAGTGCCCATCCATAAATTTGGCCGATTTCTTGGATTGGGTCACGGAGTACTTTGATGTGCGTGATGATAACCCCATTAGCATCACGAGAAGGGATGTCCCTCTCAGCCAGGAACCCCCGCCTGAACCCTTCCAGCCCGAGGTTCGCCTCGCCGCGTCAGCTGCTTCGTCCAGCGAAGGCCCCCGGAAATGCCGGGGAGGTTGCAAGGAGTTCAACAAGTCGGGGAGTAACGCATACATAGACATGCGGACCTGTAAGAAATGCGGCACCGTCACCAAGACAAGGAAAGAGAAGCCTGTCATAGATCAGGCCACATGCCCCCACACCTCCACCGAGAGGTCGGGTAGCAGCAGGAAGACCTCCCGCATTAAGTGCAAGCTTTGTGGGATGCTTCTAGATGAGCAGCCGCAGACCGAGCGAAAGGCTAGGGATGACGCAGCCACAGTGCTGCGGGAGTCCAACACCCTGGACTTCGATCTTCTGCGCAGCATAGTCGGCAGCACGGGGGATAGCCTCCCCGTAGAGGTAGTAGTTCCGGCTATTGCCCAGTTTCAAGAGACCATAGAGGGTCACTTTGTAACCGAGCCCGTGATATCCCGCGGTGACCTTCTCGCATACCTGCAAGAGGCCTTAGAGATCACTCTGCGTCCATCGACCAACAACAGTTGGGAAGTGGCGTCGGCGAGATCGCGCTCCTCGAGGGCCTCCGCGACGAGGCACGCCTTCGTGGCTTTTACTGAGGGGGTCACAGATATCCATCCGGCTTTGGTTGATTTGCCCGTAGTAAATATCTACGAGGATAAGCACGTATACGCCGTGTTGGATGAGGGCTGTAACTCGACTGTTCACGGTAGCGATTGGATAGCAAACGCGGCGGGGAAACTTGCGAACTTCGGTTACAGCACGAGGTTTAAACCTGAGGGCAATCGTACCTTCAAGGGTCTTAGCGGCGCTACCGAGACCTTGGGTAGCAGGACCATACCTTTCTCTATAATGGGATTGGAGCAGGACTTGAGAGTTCCGGGCGTCCTTGATTCACATGAGATTAAGGGTACAGCCCCTCTCCTCTTGTCCCTTTACGCGCAGGCCCAGCTTGGTATAACCAAAGATCTACGGTTTGGTGAGTGTGGTGTTCGACTTCCTTCAGAGGATACCATCATTAGGATCAAGCTGTGTCGGACACATGACTCAGGGCTGTTATGCATAAACATAACAGAAGGCTTGACCCAGGTTAAACAACCCCGTCTCATAAAGAGCTTCCAAATCCCCTCGCCGCCAGTTCCTATATTTAGGTCTGCCGCCGCCGCCGCATTAGCTCACTCAGAGTCCGTGAGCGGATCACCCCGAGATGCAACAGCGGCAGATGATGCAGTGGCAACAAGTCGCAGTCACAGCACTGTAGATGCAGGCCATGGTCATAGCACTGTAGGCGTAGGCCACGGTCACAGCTTTACAACGTCAGCTGAGAATCGCAATAACACCAAGCGACGCATAAGCGTAGCGTTTCCGAACCATTGCATGGTAGGCACGTCCGTAGGAGACACGGAGCCCACCGCGATGGCCGCAGCAGAGGGGCAGCTGCCTAAGAAGGCGCCCCCAACGGCGAAGGCTGCACCGAAGGTTCTTGCAGCGCCGGAGCCTGGCCACAGTGCCATGGCGAAGTCACCAGCGGTCGGCCACAGTGCCGCACCGGCAGGAGGCACTTTCTCCGCGCCTGCGCCTAAGGCGCCGCCTGGAGGTGGACTGCCCAAGAAGGCTCCTCCCACGGAGAAGGCCAAGCCTGGGGATAGCCCAGGAATTCCGCCGGCAGCTCGTGCCACAGTGCACCCGAAGGAGATCGCAAGAGGGCACCGCGAGCTTGCCGAGTTTGATGCGGTTGTGAAGAAGGACCCGCATGGCAGGAACCTGGTTATAATGGCAGGTGGAGGACCATTCGGTCCGGAGCTCGACACGCCTCTCCCTGCATCCGTGTATAATCCGGATTTGGCTTTGCAGCCGTATTATGCGGGGGACATAGCGAACCCGGACATCATTATTGATGTTTTTACCTGGGGCTATGAGCACCATGCCTGGCTGCAACGCGTCAGGGGGAAGTGGACAGCAGCCGAGCTCTTCGCACAGCACGAAGAGATGGAAACGCATGCAACCACGACGTATGCGTCTGCCACCAGCTATATGCTGGTGATGTTGGACATGGTGTGGCTAAAGGACGATCGCAAAGACGATCTGACGCCTGCAGAAGCCCAGCAGCGCAACGATGAACAGCGCGACCGCACAAAGCATGTTGGGTCAAACCCCGATATAATTCGGGAGCACGCAGACCATCCCAATTTGATTGCCCACGTCAGGCACATCTTAGCGAACATCCTCGACGCCAGGGATGCTGGGATTCGGTCCATTGCCGTGCATGTTGTTTGCAAGGCCAACAGACATAGATCTGTTGCGGCGGGTATCCTTACCCACGCGACACTTTTGGAGCTTGTGCCGGATTGCTCCGTCAGCTTCACTCACATGAGTGCAGCGAACAGTTGGCCGTTCATGGGGAGCAAAGCGTGCAAAGGGCAGTGCCCCAAGTGTTTGCACCGCGCCCCTGGCATAGTCCAGGAGGTTGAGGAGCTCACGAAGTCCTTCGTCGACGCCGTCCGCATAGACGGACCGGAGGACAATGAGTGCATCCTTGTCGTGGAGCCGCAGTGTGCACGCCCTGATGATCAGCCTACATATGCTGAGCGGTTTCATGAACGCCTGCTCACAGAGGGCCGCATACCGGCACCGGTGACGGGGGTAGGTCCCCTTGATAGGCCTCCCCTGGCAGGCGAAACCGCGTACCAGGCTGCAACCCGCATGGGGCTGGTCGGCAAGACACATACATCGTATGTGGCCAAGTTCGACCCCAACTCGCTCACTGCGGCGATGAACCGCGCACAGGGCACAGCCCCTGGAGGACGCTTGCCTTCGGTTACCTTTAGTTCGGGTCCTAACCCTGCTAGTTCCAGCGTAGGTGCGTCAGCCAAAGGCGGAGCGGCCCCCATAGTGGGACCGAAAGGCACGCCGACACCGCCGCCGGCAAAGTCCGGTGGGGCACAGGATCGTGCAGCGACGCCGACAGGGTCGTCGGCTCGGATTCGCAGGCTCGAGGCCGAGGTCCACGACCTCACCGATGCGAATCGCTGCCAAGAAAGCACTATAAGTGACTTGAGAGAGGCCCTCAGCAATGTGAAGCGGCAGCGCGATAATGCGTATGATAGGCTGCAGGACATGCGCGAGAGGGCAGAAGACGCGGAACGCCGGGCCGATAGGGCCGAGGTGGAGCTTCAGAGACTCACGCGACGCTCCAGATCGCGTCGCAGGCGGAGGGATAGTTCCTCCTCGAGCAGGGGTCACCGCCGTGACCGCACCGAGAAAGGCGGCGGATGGAATCCAGACCTCGGGATAGGTCCGAGGCTCCGACACGCCAACGCACCTCCCGTTGGGGTCGCGTCCGCGCCGACCCAGGCGACGACCGTGCGGATCGGGACACAGCTCCCGAGCGCGAGCGCATTCGTGCAGGCCGGGACACAGCTCCCGAGCGTGAGCGCACGAATCCTCGCCCCTCTGCACGGCCGGAGGTGGAGCATGAGCCCGACAAAGGCAAGGGCAAAGGCAAGGTTGCACCCCACAGTGTGTACGACGAGGTCGAGTACGACGACGGCACAGGTGCAAATGACTGGGATCCACCGGGACCCAGGACCAGCCTTGGAGGCAGCAGGCGCCCGCCTGAACCGCCGGAGCCACCGCGCTTCCGAGGCAGTGCTGGTTACCATAGGTTCCCAGAGCGCGAGAATCCACACCGTCCCATGACCGCAAACGAGTCATGGTGGTACTTCCACGGCGATAGGCCGTCGGCCGAGTGGACTGACGCGGAATGGGCAGAATTCCGTCGTCAGTTCCCGAAGCCCCCGGGGCAAGGCAAGCTCGTCGAAATCGACGAGAGGATCCTCGCCATCGACGTTGGTGCCATTGGACTCAGCCCCGACACAGGTTTCGGGTGGAACAGGCGCATCGTGTTCCAGGACTTCCCTGATGGTGTGCTGACCGCCCTATACGAGGTGATGTGCGAGAAGCAGGCGCCAGCGTGTTGGATCGGTCCATATGCACCGAGGCGGTTCTGGGCTGGTGATACAAATCACCATGAGCTAAGCGAACGGCACAACATAAAGTGCACAGTGGTCACCCGCCACACTGGCCGTTCGTACAAGCCCACGGGGCGGCTTCGGGACATAGATCCCATTGGTTACCTTTTCTCACATCCAGATCCGGCCGACGGTTCCAGCTGGACATATGAAGGCACCTGCCACCCACCGGGGTCGGATACGGATCGTGTGCCCGCCGAAACTGGCGGAGCGGATCAGCCCTGTCCAGTACAGGAGCCGACCTACGAAGGGGCCTATGTGGCACTTTGGGTCTTCCCTTTGGCGTTTGACTCAAGCACGGTGCCACATCAGATCGAGGACACAGATGCCTTGAGTGCAGTGTACATCCCGGGCACAGACCCGCGGGCATCGCGAATCGCCACCTCCGCCAGCCCGGGCACAGTCCCGGAGGGTGACGTTTCACCCATGGAGGAGGACGGAGCAGAGCGCGATGCATACATGGCCGTCTGCAGTGGGGAGTGGGTAGGACAAGCCAGCCAGATTTCGTTTCCAAGCCCTGATCCTCCCGAAGACCTGCCCCACAGTAAGTAAGCAGCGCAGCCTCTGGGCCCTCAGCCGCTAGCCTAAAGAAGCTTAGCAAGGCCCAGTCCAAGTACCTCACCTCAAGCCTTACCGAAATGGTAGCGGGGGACGAAGTCTTAAAGGCAATCGTGTACAACGCTGCCATGCGGGAAGCTGATCACCTGATTAGATTGAATGAACCCTCGGCACAGGTCCTCGCGAGCGTGATCAACGAGAGGCAGAACGGGCCACCGGGCCTCGTGGTTGCCAGGTTTGAGACTTCCACAGAGGAGCTGTGTTTGGAGCTTGAGTGTGTAGCCGATACCCTCAACATTCCGATCATATTGGTTACCCCGAACGGCTATCCAATGCTTGAGGACACTGTTACCTTGAGAGGAGACATGCATATCTCAGGCATAGGCCCAGAGATCGGAAAGGCTTTGGACACCTTCCAAGTATGGTCAGAGTCTTACGGGTATATACCCCGTAGCTACGTTGATACGGATAGTACTGACTTTTGGAACCTTTGTCGTACCATTTCTGAGGAGTACTATATCAACGCATTTAGCCGAACTTGCTTTGTCGGCGACGCCCAGGACACAGATCCTGAGGACATCAGCGAAGCAGAGCTGGTGCCCGACGCTGAGATGCCTCAGCGAGGTGTCCATGATGAAGTGGACAATGCCGGTGGTGCACTGACGCCCGAGGAAAGAGAACGCCTCATTCTGGAACAATTCCCGTTTCCAGGAACTAGAGCGCCGAGCGGCGTGGAGATCGTTACCGCAACGAGTCCGGGTAGCTATAAGGCGCCTGCACCGGTCCTTTGGCCATCTGCCAAACGCAGTCCTGATACAGGTTCTGAAGCAAGCCCGGGCGAGCAAAGATTTCATCGCCGCTGCCGGACTTTACAAGTGTAAGGTCTGCCTGGACACAGCTCCAGTGCCCAGGCACCACCCTGTCGCAGGTGATAGCGTGTTTCCAAAGGAATTCAATCATACGATAGGAATGGATGCGCTAGAGGTCAAGGACTTCTTCGGAAATCGCTATACTGCTGTCAATATAGTTGACATGGGAACCAGTTTCCAGCAAGTTGTGCTCGTGAAATCTGGGGGTGGCAACCCAAGTGCCCGCCAGTGTGTGAAATGCCTGATCGACAGGTGGATCAGCTGGGCTGGACATCCCAAAGTCATAACCACTGACAGAGGGACGCACTTCAGGGGAGAATTTTCAGAGTATTTGGCACAGCATGGTATAATCCATAAGAACGCTCCCCTCGAGAGTCCGCAGACTATCGGAAAGGTCGAACGTCACGGTGGACTTGCCAAGGCCATCATTAGGAAGGTCGCGCAGGAGACTCAGCCCTCGAATATCGAGGAGATGGAGGCGGTCGTTACCGAGAGTGTCACTACTAAGAACGAGCTTAGTAGGCACCAAGGGTTTAGCCCAGCACAACACGTGTTGGGAAAGCAGCCTCGAACACCGGGTTCCGTGCTAGATGAATCCGAAAGCCTTGGTACATTGTTCACCAAGTATGATGAGACGAGTGTATACTACATTCGGCACAGAGCACGGCAGGAAGCCAAAAAGGCCTTTGTTCATTTAGAGACTTCCCGCAAAGTGGCCAAAGCGTTACAGCGTAATGCAGCCCCTCTAGACACTGATTATAAGGTTGGTGATTTAGTTATCTACCGTCGGGACAACGTCCCTGGCAGCCCAGGTGTCGTGTGGTCCACGGTTAGCCGCGTCATAGGACGTGAGGCAGAGAATGCGTACTGGGTATTACACGAGAATATCCCTGTACTTGTGAACGCTAGGAAGATGCGCCCAGCTGATGAAATCGAAGTTGCAGCGCACCGCGTCTTGGCAGGTGAACCAGTGCTTCCGGAAGCCATCGTACATGGGCCGGAACAAAGGTTCCAGGATGAGCGCGTAGCGGATCCGGTCACAGCACCAGCGACGCCACGTCCAGTGGCCGTAGCTGCCCCGCTTACACCGGCAGTCGCGCACGATGTGCCTATGCCAGCACCATCGACGCCAGCGATGATGCCCGGCACACCGATGCCAGCGCCATCTACTCCTGCAAGGTTTCGCGCCAAAGATAAGACGGGCGAAACCGCCCGGTCGCGATCGCCAGTAGGAGGCCGTGATGACGCACTAGTTGCGGAAGAGCTTGATCAAGTAGAGGTCATGGCAAAAGGCTTGATAGATGCTCAGGATTTTTCTCCAGATGGGTGTCTGGCCCTCCTTCGCGCTTATGACCGCGACCAACGCGAGGCGTACACGCGCCCGCTCCTAGATGATGGAGATCCCGGGAGCATAGCCCTCGCGGTGGGAGTATATCGGCACGGTGGTCTTGTTGGTGTCTCTGGACCAACGCGCGAGAGACCGTCGTTCGCCATGTACCTCAACCACTACCTCTTGCATCACAGTATGCAAGCCGGCCACCATCTTCCACAGTGGAGTAGCGTTCAGCTTACCAACAGAGGCGCAGAGGCCCACAGAGACCTAGCGAACACTCCTGGCTCGTATAACTACACTATAGGTGTGGGCGAGTATCGTGGAGGCGGCCTATGGGTGGAAGAAGCCACGGGTACAACTCCCGTGCGTGTTCAAAACACGACAATGTATGGCACCGTCCATGATACTAAGAACAAGGTTCTTAAGTTTCGCCCGAAGGACGTGCACATGGTCGCACCGTTTGTAGGAGAAAGATACAGTCTCTCCGCATACACGGTGAGTGATCTCGGCAAGTTGTCTAAAGATGACATACAGCTTTTGTCGGATCTAGGCTACCCCATATATAGGGATGCGCCCAACACCTTTGGCAGGAAAGGCGATGGGATATACACCATGGGTCACTCTGATCTTCCCATCGAGACGTTCCTAGAGCGCATCCACGAGTACGGGATTAAGGAAATCGTAGATTGCAGAAGCCACCCGTACAGCGTTCGGCATCCACAATACAATTGTGATGAGCTTTCTGCCACATGCTTTGCAAAAGGGGTTGTGTACAGTCACGCCCCCGAGTTAGGCAACAGGAATCGGGGCGGGATTGAAGCCAACCTGCAAACAGACCAAGGGCTCTGTACGATCGCTAGAATAGTTAGCGAGGCTCACGATGACTTTCACCGAATACTTCTGTTGTGTTCGGAGGCCAGTTGGCGGCGATGCCATCGGCGAAATATCGCCCAGCACATATGGCTCGAGCATTCGAAACTTGCGGAGCACATACGTGCTAACGGACTGCCAGAAGCCCATCCGTGTCACTACACTCCTGAGGAGGACGACGGACTGGCAGCAGCATCGCACACAGCTGCGATTGGCACGACAGTGCCAGCAGTTGAGCCCTCAGATAGTCGAGAGGCGGAATCCAAGGCCTTCGCTCTCACCCCTGATGGGGAAGACGCCTTCGGCTCTAACGTCGATGTTGGCTATATGGCCTCGCTCCTGGATTACCATAAGGCCCCTGTAGAGGTACAGCTGGGGCTGGATGCTGCCATGAAGACTGAATGGCAGAAGTACACTGAATTCAACGCAGTGGTCCCTTGCACAGACAAGGAGTTTAAGGAGCTTACAAAGGCTGGCCACGTGTGTATCCCCACCAAATGGGTTCTTACCGATAAGAATGAACACCTAAAGGGGACAGCAGCATACACTCCCAAGTGGAAAGCACGCTTGGTCGCATGTGGAAACTTCGAGCATATCTCGAATGAGGAGGATATCAGGGCAGACAGCCCCACGGCCGAGCCGGAAGGTATAGCCCTTCTGTGTTCATGGGCGGTTTCGTTGGCCCTGCGGCTCAAAGCAGCCGATATAACGAACGCATACTTCCAAGGGAAACCCCTTGAGCGCCTCCTCATTCTTCGGGTTCCCAAACACCCTAAGGGTGTGCCCGATGCAGAAATTCAGCGAGCCGGGTATATGATTGCCCGAGTACCCGTGTACGGCACCACCGACGCGGGTCGGAACCTTTACCTCCGTATAAAGGAGAGTTGCCGAGAATTTGGCTTAAATGCCTCGCAAATTCTGTCAGCCCTGTACTATATTACAGGAGAAGGTGGTCGTTTGTGCGCTTGCTTGTGCACCCACGTGGATGATTTCCTGTGGGCTGCTACCGCCGAAGGCGAGCCGGCTATCCAGAATCTGCTGGATAAGTTTAAGATCGGTCGCATAGAGACTGAGAAGTTCCGTTTCTGCGGACGCGAGTATGTGCAAAGCGCCGATGGGACCATCAGTATAAACTGTAGGGACAACACGCGTGCAATTCGCCCGATCGATATACATAAATCTGAAAAGGGCACGACTCCAGTCTCGAATGGCCAGCGCACAGCGCTGAGATCCATCATAGGATCGCTGGCTTGGGTGGCTCGCGCCACGAGACCTGATCTTGCCTATAGGGTGAATGCCCTGCAGCAGCGTGTTACGACAGCCACGGTGGATACGCTCCGTGAAGCAAACCGCGTAGTAGCACTGGCGTTAGGAGATGCGGATAGGCCGATCACGTACAGCGCTAAGTTACCCTGGAATACAGGGGACTTGGCGGTCGTCACGTTTTGCGACGCATCCTTTGCAGGAGAGGCGAACCATAAGTCGCAGAGAGGCCGTTTCCACTACCTCACTTCCGCACAGTCGGCGGTGGACAAAAACGCGCCAACGCATGAGATGCACCTCATTTCGTTTTCCTCGTCCACCATGAAACGGGTTTGTCGAGCCACACTGCAGTGTGAGGCTTACTCGTTGCAGCATGCCATAGAGCATGGGGACCGTATTCGAGCAGCAGTACTCGAAGTGCTCGGCAAACTGCCCCGGTCACAGAACTGGGAAGAAGTTGCCAAGAGATCGATGTTCCACCTGCAGTATACGGACTGCAGGTCCCTTTCGGATCACTTGACAGCGTCGATTCCAAAGTCCTGCGAGGATAAACGCCTTGCCATTGAGATGTCTGGACTTCGCCAAGGACTCTGGGAGGAGGACGAGCTAACGCACGTCCTGTACCATCCCTGTGGCGACGAGTTGAGATGGATACCGACGCATTTACAACTTGCGGATTGCCTCACTAAGAGTATGAAACCGCTTTTGATCAATCACAGCATTGATCGCAATCTCGTTCAGGTACTCGATGTGCCCGCGCAAGCCGCACAGAATACCGAGAGTACCGAAAGCACTCCGCTTCACGATTGAAGAACTCAGCCTAGAGCCTTGAGTCGCCGCACTCGGTTCGGTTGACTGTGCAAGCTCCCGGTATAATCCGGTGAAGTAGGTTTGGTCCAAAGCGATCAAAATTCGAGCATGATTCGGACGTCACACTACAGATAAGACGGGTGTGAAATTTCCCTGTCTTGAAGCGCCGTGTTGACATGTCCTCATGCGAGCGTAGTTTTTATGTTCAGTTCTGAATGCACCCTGTACGACAGACGTCTTGGGCTCAGACCAAAAAGTGTGCTCGTTTGTGTGGTTGGACACTCACTAATCCAGTTCCTGCTTCAAAACCTGAATAGAACCCCTATGGTTCTTAGTACTTGATAGCTAGGCCATAATTAGTGGCCAGTTTCTTTTTTTTTTTGGGGGGGGAGGGGTGGTGTAGGCTGACCGACAAGCATCATCCTACACGCTAAAACGATCGACTATAAACCCTGAGCGCACTAAACCGCAAGGTAGCTACAATATACTATAGGTATATCCAGTGGCGATATATAACTTTTTAATTTCCCTTGTTGCTCAATACTCAGCCCTAATTATGAACGTTTTTCGGGACTGTTGAAATCGGCACCTAGAGGCCCAGAGGTCGTGTAAACTGTGGACCTGTATATTTCCGTACACACAGCTACATGGCCTACATCCTTACATACATACGCACGCATTTACATACCCGTGCTTATACACATACGTATGTATGCATCCATGCAGAGATGGATGAATGGTTGGCTGGCTGGTTAGACGAACGGATGGATCAATGGACGGACGGACGGACGCACAGATGGATGGAGGGATGGATGCATGGATGGATGGATGGATGGATGTAGGTGTGTATAGCATATATATGTATGTATATATATATATGTATACATAGACATATACATATTATGTATATATAATATGTGTATACATTTATGTATGCGCAAATACAAGTATACATGTATGTCAGAGGACTTGGGATGCTATTCGAAGTACTGAAAATTTTCCTGCATAAACACGAGGGCCTGTCTGGTGGAGGTTGGGGTTTCCCCTCAGTTGCCGTAGGTAGAGACAGAAGAGCTGTATGGGCCCATGGCATGACTAGGCTCGCAATGTAGTGCAAGTTGAGTTTAGCTGCAGCTACAGCTATGGAAGGGCCAGGAGCCCTCAGCGCATCTTTGCTTTCTGCAAGCCCCGACTGCATCTACATCATAAGCCCTACACCTTAACTTCCAAACCCAAAACCCAAAACCCCAAACCCTCAAACCATAACCCTAAACCCAAACTACAAGCCTGGTTCACCCAGGCACAATCGCTTTCACTCCATTTTCTTCACATCGATCCGGCCGCTCGCTTCGCGAACACTGCGGGACTCGTCGTGAGTCCCCAGCATACGCAGGAGGCCTTCTGTTGCACAGAAAGCATTGAGGCATTTCAATAGCTGTCTAACTTCATTCTTCGTAAATAGATCGTAAAGTAAAGTAGAGTAAGCCCCAGAACGGGGCTTGAGAGGTGACGTTAGCGTGCGGTGTTTGCTGCTTGAACGGATTCAGACTCGGAAGGGCGCATTGCATGTGTCGTGTTGTACATGTGAGCTTTACGTCAGAGATGTTGGTTCAGAGCCCGGAGGCGGTTGGTAGTGTGCGAACAATTGAAATACCAGAGCATGTCATGGGGAGCTGTATCCATCCTGAAGCGGAATATGTCCCTGCATATCCACAAGTACATGTGGCCGAAGGTGTACAAGCAGTTTGGTGAGATGGACATCACCGTCATGCGCCACAGCGGGTGCATGATGCATTTGAATTGCCACTTTGCCAGAAGGTCGTTTGCCTGCTTGCCAGCCGGTGAGACGTGTACTTGCTAATTCTGCACGTGCCCCGCAGCGACAGTCTGACCAGGACGATTGCCCCGAGTGTATAGTATAGTTACTATAGGCCCCTACAGGTACACCTGCCTTTGGAAATTATTCACAAGCATACTGGAGCTGCAGTGGAAGCATGCTATCATGCAGATTTGCATTTATCATTGTCAAGCCAAGCCATGCAGCCCTTAGATTGCTACAGCAACTCGAATCCCAAGTGCTCAAGCCACTCCCTTAAACTGAATCCAATAATGGGCACTTTAGCGTTTGGGTGTGGAGTTGTGCACGTGATCTCGTCCGTACCAAAGATGCAAAATTCATAGTCATAAGTTCTTGGAGGGTGGAAAGGGCCCTCGTAAAGACACTGAAATCCTAACCGTCGACCTAGAACAACAAGTCTACCCAAAGCCCTTCATAACCCGAAGCCCCTTAACCTAGACCCGAAACCCCTGTGCCCAAACCCCAGACGCAAACGAGCCTTCAACAAACGTGTAGCCTTGGCCACAACATTTCCCAGAAGCCTTAAAGCTATAGTCTTTAGGCCTTTGGGCCCAAACGTCATTCTCTGCATCTTATTTCGTAATCCCTTTTCAAGCGTGTAGGGTAAAGCCATGGTCCTTGGGCCCAAAAGTCATTCCCGGCATGGGTAGGGAGCCTTAATATACTATATAATCATGACTTAGTACGGCCTATTTAAGGAAGTATAGTCCCCCATACCCCCCTATTTCCTGATCCCTCCTCAAGGCACCGTCACCCGCAAGTGGTTTTGCGATCGCTACAAGACCGGCCAACGCCTCGCCGCCTGGACTTCTTTGTTCACCTGTAGGCTCATACCCCACCTCTTTTTTTGTTTTCTAACCCTAAACCCTATCTAAACCGCAGACCCTAACCATAAAAGCTAGGGATCCTAAAACAGGGGTAGGGTATGAGCCTCCAGGCAGGTGTGAGGGAGTTGGGCCTCAGGGTCGAGGCTCTGAGGGTTTTGGGGTGGTTTAGGGTTTAGGGTTTAGTTAGTCGCCGAGGTGTGTGTTGTTAGGCTTTCCGTTTTGTTTGCGGGTGTGGCAATAGCACCCGACACTGGGCCACGAAATTAAAGCCTGAACCCAGGCCGAGAAGTTCTCAACCTCAGCATCAACACAGGGTTTTGTTTTAGGCTTTATAGGGTTTGTAGGTATCCCCTGAACCACCAAGCACAAAACCCTCAAAGCCCAAGTCAAGAATTTGAGTCAACCCGCGCTGCACCTGTTCTGGGCTTGGAGATTTTAGACAGAACGATCTCGGCGGATTCCAAGTTTACAGGCCTGGTGGCATCTATGGTTTCGAGGGTTTGACATGCAGTTTTGAAGGGGGAGGCTGTCAATATTCGGAAAGTAAGGCTAAAAAATTAGGAAAGGGTTTGAGGGCATCTTATACTATACTTGCAATAAGGAGACCCCAAATTCCCTATTTCCTGTAGTATGCAGATGAAATGCTTTAGGGAGTTGTTCTCGGGTAGAGGGCTTCAGACTGGGGAAGGGCTTGAAGCAAAAAACACATGGTTCTTAGGCATGTGAGCGGCTTTCGGAGCTGCTTAGAAAAGAGCTCCAACCACGAAGCAAGGGGAGAGCTTGTGAAGCTTGTACATCCTTAAAGTCCCTATAGGTACTATTAGGGGGGATACCTTTCCAAATCATAATAGCCATTTCTTATTCTGGATACCCTACATTCTAGCATGAAGGCACTTACGACTCGTGTGGGGGATGGCTCCTGGTCGATCACCATCAATCCGGTTTTCACCGCTGTGTGCAGCTGCCTGACATCGCGGACGTCCGCCGTCAACACTACGGGCACCAAACCTAAAAGCCGGAACCTCAAACAGTATATGCCTAAGTCAAACTAAAACCCTGAATTTCTGCAAGGAAACCAAACAAAAAACAGTGGACGCCTCAACCCTAAGCCCGAAAAGAGCCCTATAGACCCAAAGCCCTAAAACCCTAAGGCCCTAAAGCCCTAATTAACTTAGAGGCCCTAAAGCCCCAAGGCTTCGTCCTGCTTCTTTCTAAACCCTAAACCCCATCTTCCTCGCTTTTTTCCCGTCCTTCCTGGGTGCGGCTGAGGTCTTAGTAGTATAGGGCCCCAAATTAGGGAATCTACTTTATAGATCCTTCCGGGGGGTCTTTTTTTCCTGGTTCGCCTGGGTTTTGACCCCACTACCCATGAACGCTAAACCCTATACCCTTATAGAATCCCTATAGATCCCTTTAAAGGGACCCTTAAAGGTATCCCTTTATTCTTAACTACCCATGGAACCCCCAAGTGAGGTCAATGCGTTCGCTGCCGGGCTCCCAACCGCACCTCTGCTCCGTCCTGGGCGTTTCCGAAGATAGGGGGACCCCTGATATAGTACCCTACGGTATAAGCCAAAAAGTTGGAAACCCAATAGCCTCAATCCTTAAGAGCAATGTTTAGGGAATCCCAGCACTATTTGGCCTTAATCCGGTCTGCAACTTTATGGGGTTGACTGTAAGTAGTAGGATCCTTATTATAAGGACCCCCAAAAGGAAAACCCTGTCTCTGAATCGGTTCAGCTTTGAAGGTTTTTTTTCGGGGATTTCTGGGGTGGGTTTAGAGTCTAGAGTTTGCGTTTGAGGGTTTGGGTTAGGGATCTCATGACGGTTTGGCTTCACGGCTGATATTGATGGAATGTTTTGTGTTTGGTGGGACTATTTTCGAGATACTAGTTGCACTCAGACGGCATCGCATGAGGCCGAAATATTGAGAGAAGGGCTGCAGCACCTCATCGAGCGAGCCTATTGTCTCATCTTATCGTCACAGGACACTTTGTAAGGCGGAACCCTATCAACCTTAATCGGGGCTAACTACATGACCATAGCAAGATATGAAGAGGCGAGGAACCAAGACCCTGTGTTCATTGCCGTTCGCAGAGGTGCTGTGGAACGAGCAAGGCTTCCTAGACGTCATTGCTGGGAGCGACTATCCTGCCGTCGCCCGCAGCTGCTCGGACTATGCTGGGGAGTCGATTGGATCGAGTACAGGCTTCCAGGGTTTGGGTTTAGGGATGGGCCGGGGTGTATAGGGTCTAGCCTTTCGGCCCCATGCACTCAAAGGCATTAAAGTTCAAACTGCTGCAGCCTTGGTCCAAAAGCTACATTATGAGAGAAGTGTCTCTGCTGTTCTTTGCTACGCTCCTATAGGCTCATACCATACCTTTTTTAAGTGTTGGTCACCTGCTCTTCGTATCCTAATCATATATTATAATATAGAGCTAGGTACCCTACACAAGGAGTAGGTTACGCTCCTGTAGGTTCTTTGGTGTGCCAACTTACATCGAGTCTTGCGTTTCCTGCTCGTTTAGCAGCTTGAACGGCCGGTTGTTTCAATTCTGCAAATTCTGCGGCCCCATGTGCAGGTACAGTAGTTACTCCTCCATGTATAGAGCTTTTGCAAGTGTCCTCGCGCGACATCTGCGAAGCTCTTTAGCAGATGCTTGAAAAGCTTACAACCGCAGTATGCAGCATAAAAGGTCCCTATAATTATACACCTATATAACTTACAGACTTCTAGCCCCAAAACTTCCGCAAGCCTGGCATGAGGCATTGACGAAGCCGTGCACCTGACGAAAGCCATTGCTTTGGATGCTTGGCTCAGAGGGAAGCCAGGAACCTCAAACCTAACCCCTAAGCCTCAAGCCCTAAACCCTAGCCCCTAAACCCTTGGCTCAGGGGTAGATCAGGGTTTCGGGATTCGTTTGGGTTTAGGGCTTCAGTTTCAAGGATTTTAGACAGTACGCGGCCGCTCGATTCTGCTTTCGAAAAGGACAACCGGAGAACCCTGATATCATAAAAACCAGATGAATGATTGCCTCGTGGAGACCTGCACATGGTAGTTTGTCTTCCATCCCAAGTTCACGCAGCTTAGGTCATAAACCATCTACGAACACATTGTGAAACCGTAGCGCTTGTGTTACTTCGAACAGCCCTAAAACCCTAAACCCTAAACCCCTAAACCCTAAACCCTAAAACTTTAGGCCCGGCTTTGTTGTCTGGACCTGCCCAGCACCCGTCTGTCGGCATTTATTGAGAGCTCCGGTTTCCGGAGCAGTGGCTTCGCCTTAGGTGCTCTCGGCTGTATCCTAAACCCTGAAACCCTAAACTCTTAAACTCTAAACCCTAAGCCCTTCAACTCTAAACCCCTAAACCCTATAAACCTTGGGGAGAACCGGCCCAAGCTTTTCACTTCAAAGCTGGCTTGGAGAGAGCTCTGGTCGCCGAGGACAACAAACTTCGATGGCAACTACGCTTACAAGCAAGGTGGGAGTTTCCGAAAATAGGGGGCCCCAATATAGTACCCTAAATACTAGGATCCTTATTCTAAGTACCCCAATATAGTACCCTAAATAGTAGGATCCTTATTCTAAGGACCCCAAAATAAGGCACCCCACATTTTTCGGAAACTCCCAGATAAGTGCCCCTAAAACCCTAAAGTCGACCCTAAACCCTAAAGTCGAGCTCCTTAGGGTTCTTATGATGATACATCCTTTAGAAGGTCGGTTTTTGTGTGGTGAAAATGAACCCTAGACATCCCTCGACCTTATCCGATATCCGCATTCCGAGATCAAAACACGAAAGCAGAATCAAACCACATAAGCTCCACATGAACCGCCAAAAGCCTAATGTAAGAATATTTATGAGAACCCCCCCAGAACGGTGAAGTTTTTGCAGGTTAGTAAGGGAAACACTAAAAGGGGGGTACCCAGAGCCCGATACAAGAAAAACCCTGAACCCTCAACCCTTCTCTTGCAGGGAGCTTGCCCGGCCCTACACGCTGCCACGCCTCAGCCAGCGCTTAGCGCTGATCCTCGCAACCGGACTGCCAGCGGAGCAGAAAAGGTTCTGGGCTTTCAGGGTCTGGTTGCTGCGGGTTTCGGATACAGGGTTTAGGGTTTCAGGGTACAGAGAATTCAAATTGAGGATTGGGGAGAGCCCGCGACACCGCCGGCATCCCCACAAACCCGCACGAGGGGCTCAGCAAAGTGGGACAAGCATCAGAAGCCCTGCAGCTTACAGAAGTTTAAAGGAAGCCTTTCATAGAGGGCATCTAATCTGTCTTCGTAGGTAGATCGCATGATGGAAAAGGCACCCGTAAATGCACCCTAAAAAGAGCTCTAAAAGGAACCCTAAGGATTATACTATACTAGACTATAGTACCCTTCTCAATCCTAAAAGAAGCCTTTAAGGCATCCTGTTGTTAGGAACCCTCTACAGCAGTTACGGGGCAGGAATCGGGCAAAAACCAGCCAAGCGTTAGAAGCCATGGATCGAAAGCATGCATTCTCAACGGAACTTTTAGGGTTTATAGGGCCTAGGGGTTCAGGGTTTAGGGGGCTGAGGTGCTTAGGGTTCATGGTGTTGAAGGTATCATCAGATCATGGTGGCGGAGTATAGTTTTTTTGTTTCGGCGGGTGCAGACGGCTCAGAGTTTAGATTTAGGGGTATACCTTCCCATCACTCTTATAAGTTCAGGGAGGCTTGTCCCGTTGACTCGCTTGACAGTGGAGTGTTGGGCTACCGGGATCCATTTTCCATATGCCGCAATCTTTAGAGTTCGGGGGTTTAGGGTTTAGGGTGTAGGGATTTAGGGTTTAGGGGTTTAGGGTTTAGGGGTTTAGGGCTTAGGGTGGCCGGCAGGGCCCTAAGCCCCAAACGCTCATCCCGACACCCTAAAACCGCTTGCAAATCATGGCTGCGAGCCTGACTATAAGACAAGAGTATTACTATTTATATGAAAACCGTTTGCAAATCATGGCTTCGATTCTGACTATGAGACAGTAGTATTAATATTCATATTTTTGATGGTAATGATCAGAACAAGAAAAAGACAAAGCATGTTCTCAATTCGAGCAGGGTTGCGCAGTCCATTAAAGTAGGCTTCTATATTACCCAGCGTTTAACCCCGAAGCCACCAGATCATAGTTCGTCAAGCCTGGCGCCCAAATTTAAATCCCCCCCCCCCCCCCCGCCCCCGAACCTCTATCCCCTGAAACCTTAACCCCGGCACCCTACGTTCACTAAGCATGCACTAAACGCACAGTTGAGAAGTGTAAGTGTATAAGCTCCGTAAATCAAAAGGAGAGCCTGCAAACAATCAGACCCACCTCTGTTAAACCGTACATAGAGACGAGCGGAATAGAACCCCAAACCCTAAACCCTACAAGACTAAAGCCCTAAACCACAATCCGTCAACCCAAAACATAAGTAAGCTCCTAAACATAGATCCCTACACCCTAACCCGGAGACCCTAAACCCCTGATCCCTGAACCCAAAGCTTAACCTTAAGCCGCTAAAGCCTAAACCCTAAACCTATGTAACCCTAAAAACCTTTCAGCCATGTTCTCTAAGCAATAACCCCAAGACCCTAAACCCCTAAGTATAGAACCCCAATGCCTAAACCCCAAAACGTTTCAGCCATGATCGAGCTTCTGACTTTAGAACCCTAATCCCCAAACCCTAAACCCCCAACCCCTAAACAACCCCAAAACCTTTCAGCCATGATCGAGCTTCGCGAGTCGCCGGAGCATGGCCCGGCGCCAAGCCCTCAGCGCGGCAGCGCGCGCTCGGCGCCCCTTGGCCTTGGCTTTGGGATTCTTTGGGGTTTTGGGGTTTAGGGATTAGAGTTTCCGGGTTAGGGTTAAGGGATCACGGTTAGGGATTAGAGTTTGGGGTTTCGGGGTTTTGGGTGTAGGGATTATAGGGTTTAGAGTTTCAGGGTTCGGGGGCTGAATTGTTTCGGGGGTTTAGGGTTTAGGGTTTCGGTTTTTTTCTTGTGGAGCTCCAGGGTCTTAGGGTTTCGGGGTTAGGATTTAGGGATTAAGGTTTCGGGGTTAGGGTTTAGGGATTAGGGCTCTACATTTCGGAGTTGTTTTTGTTTTTATGTTTTGGGGTTTACGGACTGGGGTTGAGGGGGTGGGATCAGGGATAAGGGTTTGGGGTTTAGGGCTTTGGGGAATTTGGGGATCGATGGTTAGGGGTAAGGGAAGGGTGTAGGGATTAGGATTTAGTGTTTCGGTTGCAGGGAGAACCGGTCTTATTATAGGATCTAGGGATTAAGGATTTAGGGGTGGGAATTGAGGCGTGCAGCATGGGGGAGGGTTTAGGGATTCGGGTTGTGGGTTTTGACGATAGGACTTTGGGATTTGAGTTTGGGGAGGGCTGTGGTTTAGGTTCTTTAGGGTAGAGAGTTTTCTGGGTTTTTGTTGGTTGCCTTTGCTCTGGACTCCCAACGGTTTTGTGTAGGGTTTCATAGAGTCATAGAGATTATTTCGGGGAATTTGTAACCGTGTTGGGGGAACCGAGGGCTGTCGGGATGTTAAACGTGCTATTGGGACTTACTTGGCTTGTCGGGGTTCCTAGGGTGTAGCAGAGTTCAGACTAATCCCTTCCCCCTAACATTAAAACGCCCCCCCTAACCCTAGTATGACAATTGAATTTCGTGCCTTGAGTTTCTATATTGGGGAGGGTTTCGGGGCATCCGGGTATGAGTCGGATGGAGAGTAATTATGAGCCAGACACCAAACCGTCCATCACGCAGCCGTTCCGGCTTTAGAGCAGACAGTCCCGCCCTAAACCCTAAACCTTGAGCCTTAAACCCTAAGGCCCTAAACCTGCCAAGACCTAAAACCCTGACCCCTAAAGCCCTAAAGCTTAAGCCCTAAACCCTGAAGCCCTGATCCTCTCGGTGTAGTACTGCTGTAGTCTTTGGCTCTATTAAAACTAATGCAATCCTAGGACCCCAAATGTATTTAATTGACTTTCAATTGCGGGCCCGAAACCGCGAAATTCCAGGGGCCGGACTATTGTATCTACTTGGGCCTGGATTCGAAACTTGGGGTTTGTTCTTGAGGGTTTCGAGATTAGGGTTGGGGTATGTTGGGGGTACCAAGTATCGTGGAGCAGCGGATTGGAGCAGTTTAGGTTGGGCATATAGGGTCGAGTTTCTTAAACCCGAGGCCCGAAACCTCTAAGCCTCTAAGCCGTGTGCCCAAACACTAAGCCCCCAAAACCCCAACTCTGTAAGACCTCATGGAATCGTATCGTAACTCTTCGAACCCTTGTACTGATCCAAGAAGCGTTGCTGAGTCTTCCGACCCTTATCTTAATTTCCTTTGTTTTTCCGAAGTTAATTGAAACGCTGCGCGTCGTCCGCCTCGGCCCGGCTGTACGCGCATGTGGCGAGTGGCTACTATCTGCAGTAGGGTTAGAATTCCAGGTTTGAAACTCGCTTGGTACTGCAGCCTTAAAGGCGAGCCCCAACACATAAAGATGCTACATTGCAGTCCCGTGTCGTCGAAAACTCCACAAAACTCGCACCTGTCAGCGAGCGGAGGAGGGGCGGGAGGGAAGGGGGGAGGGGGGGGACCGGGGGAGGGGGGAGGGAGGGGAGGGAGGGGAGGGAGGGGGTGGGAAGCGCGGAAAATTGGATGGGACTGCCTACAGAAAGCCAAAATCCACTGGAGAAGCCGAAAATTCACCGCCGGACCTTGGGGCTCATCGACACGTTTCCATTTTTTAGGGGGGGGGGGGGGCGTGGGGTCACTGGGGGGGGGATTAAGAGGGGGGGAATAGAGGGAATCCGAATAGGAACCTCTGACCGCTTCGGCCGGGCTGAGGCGAATTTCTTCCATCCTACCATCAGCCTAAAAGCTTGCAGTAAGAACCATCAACTAAACCATAAACCCTGGACCCCAAACCCCCAAGCACCCTCAGGTCGTCTTTCCTCTCCGCCCGGTCCTCTCTGGCCTCGCAACCGGATGTGGAGGACCTTGTGGCGCTCCGGCAGCACTTGGTTTTGGTTTTTTCCCGAAAGCATCGCGAAGGGTTCTTCCGTGTGGAACGCCGCAGCTGAGTACATAGATGACAGACATAGAATCAACTTACTTGACTCCATACTTTACTCTACACTTGATACTTGACTCTACACTTGATACTTACTTACTTACTTGACCCCTATGACTGACTCTCTACACTTGACACTTGACTCTATGATACTTGACTCTACACTTGATACTTGACTCTATGTTATGCTTACGACTTACTTACTTACTTACTTACAATCTACTTACTAACTTACTTGACACTTGACACTGGACTCTATGCTATCTCTATACTTACTTATACTTACTTATACTTACTTATACTTACTTATACTTACTTATACTTACTTACTTGACTTGCTTAGTTACTTACTTACTTACCTACTTACTTACTTTTACTTACTTACTTACTTACTTACTTGACTCTATGCCTCTATGACTTACTCTCTACATCTCGGTATCTAATTCTCTCTTTTAAAGCCAGGGGGTGGCACCGTTGTCGTCCATCGGGAATGCAACCCTTCCCAGGGATTCGCCTCCTCGGGGGTTCAAACGCGAGGTAAAGTTACACATTTTAGGGTTCCCGCGCAACCCTTCCCAGGGATTCGCTGCCTCGGGCGTTCAAACGCTAGGTAAAGTTACACATTTTAGGCGCCCGGGTGAACCCTTCACAGGGATTGGCATGGGCGAGGGCCCAAACGCTAGGTAAAGTTACACATTTTTTAACTTATTAGGCGCCCGGGTGAACCCTTCACAGGGATTCGCTGCCTCGGGCGTTCAAACGCGAGGTAAAGTTACACATTTTAGGCGCCCGTGAACCCTTCACAGGGATTCGCTGCCTCGGGCGTTCAAACGCGAGGTAAAGTTACACATTTTAGGCGCGCGGGTGAACCCTTCACAGGGATTCGCCTCCTCGGGCGTTCAAACGCGAGGTAAAGTTACACATTTTGCGGTTCCCGCGCAACCCTTCACAGGGATTCGCCTCCTCGGGTGTTCAAACGCGAGGTAAAGTTACACATTTTGCGGGCGCCGCGCAACCCTTCACAGGGTTTGGGCGCAGCTCAACTGCATTTTGCAACCCTTCACAGGGATTGGCATTTTGCAACCCTTCACAGGGATTGGCGTGGTCGAGTGTTCGAACGCGAGGTAAAGTTGCATTTTTTGATGTGCATTGAGCTGAATTTTCCAACCCTTCACAGGGATTGGCGTGGTGGAGTGTTCGAACGCGAGGTAAAGTTGCAATTTTTGATGAGCATTGAGATGAATTTTGCAACCCCTCACAGGGATTGGCGTGGTCGAGTGTTCGAACGCGAGGTAAAGTTGCAATTTTTGATGAGCATTGAGATGAATTTTGCAACCCTTCACACAGATTGGCGTTGTCGAGTGTTCGAGCGCGAGGTGAAGTTACACATTTTGGTGCATGGTACATAGATGACTCCATGACTCTGTGACTCTATCTCACTATGACTCTATGACGCTATCTCACTGTAACTCTATGACTTTATGACTCATGACTCATGGACTCTATGACTCTTGACTGTATCTGCATCTCGAGGTCCAGGTCAGGCTATGAGCCCTCACGCTATGGGGATCTCGATTAAGCGTTCCCACACATAGAGCATAGAGTGAACTACATCGAGTCAAGTGCATGGTACATAGATGACTCCATGACTCTGTGACTCTATCTCACTATGACTCTATGACGCTATCTCACTGTAACTCTATGACTTTATGACTCATGACTCATGGACTCTATGACTCTTGACTCTGTGACTTTACGATCCTATACACTGGATCTATCACATAGCCCCACAATCTTCGCTGATGATGCTTTCGGGCCAATTGTCTTCTAGTAGGGTTTAGGGCAGCACATGGTTTGTGGTGGTTTACACAGCTATTATGATGATGACGACGATGATGGTATCCACCCATCCGTCAGTCATATCTACCCATCCATCCATCCATCCATTCATCCATCTGCTTGTCTCTGCCATTCTTACTGTCGCTACTCTCGCTGTTGTTGGTTGTTGTGGTTACAGGGTTCGGCTTGAAGGGCTACAGGCCTTGCAAGGTTCGTGGTCCAGGGCCGAAGGGTTTAGGGGGTGCCGGCTGATGGAGTGCGCCCAGTGTCCAACAGTGGCCCATGCTTATTATAAGAACATTTTGGTGTAGAGATTTAGAGAAGGCTGCCAACCAACAGTAGAGAAAACGACGGGTTGGATATGTGTTCTGTGTTTATGTTCATTCCTGACTGCTGCATCTTGGGGTACATTTACTCGTTCTCTCGAAGGGCTTCGGCTACATGAATTCTGTATCATATATTAGCTGCGAACGACAAGCGGGTCCCAAAACTCGTCACAGCGAGACAGACACCATATTTGCGCAATGAAACTAAGTAGAGGTATACATATATGTATGCTGACATATTTGTTTATATCTATCTCTTATTTCTACATATATATATATATATGTATAATTTCATATATGGTAGTGTCTACTATAGCTCCCGCCCGGGTCTAGGATTGCATTTCGGGTTTGCACTGCGGCATGGGGCACCTGGGCTTTGGCAGTCTTCTACAACAACATGCACATGCACATGGAATGGGCTTATGCTGCTGTACCTTTTGCTAGAATGCAATTCGAAACCCGCAAACATTTGTATGTCAGCATCCGTCCCCCCACCAAAAAAATACTTTCAACCCGTCACTAGTGAGGCCATGCAGCGCAGCATGCGCCGCGGTATCCGCCGAAGCCTCAGCACATGTTGGGCCGCAATCACACCTTCTGGCAATCCAAGTCCTGCATCTGTGGCATGCCGTTGAGTTTGCTTCCTGGTGTGCGGCTAGGTTGTTTGATGATGTGGACAGATGAGCTGTCAGGGCTCTGGAGTTGCCCGTGCCAAGCTGTAGTCACATCCAAACTCCTGAGTCAACGATTGGTCTGGGGTTTAGGGTTTTGAGCTTCATTCCCCGTCCCAGGTCCTAGGTCTTGTACGCTGCAGTCTCTGCTTTTGAACCCATCGTCCGCATTGCAAACGGGCAAAGCCTGAACCGTGCAGATACGATCCAGGGTTTGTATACCCAGAGGCCCCATAGTAGTTCTTTTTGGGGGGTACCTTATAGGATTCTATATATGAACCCCAAAAAGGAACTACTTTGGGGCCTTGGGGTAGGTTAGGGATCAGGGTGAGCCCTTGGCCAGCCTTACAGCACGTCTTTCGCCTGACCGACTTGCCGCAGTGTTTACTGTTCTAATTATTACGGCTTCTCTTGCCGAGGCCGGGAATACTGCCTGGGAGGCCGGCTTTATCAAAAGGTTTCCTTTGCCAGAACTCCTTCTCCAAAAGACAACCCCCAGTTCAATTCCAAGAGAAACAACAACAATAAGATAGGAATAAGGGTTCAGGCTCGCCTGAAGGTTCCAAGAAGAACAGCAGAACCAATCGATTCCGTAAGCCTTACAATCCGCATTGACTTCAAGCTGGAAACCCTCGTGTTGGGCCCCTGGGGGTCGCTGCACTTCGCTGTCTCAGTTTAGGCCCTGGGCGTCAGGTGGTCGTTTCAGGTTGTTTTGGGGCAAACACTCAGCCCTTGACTCGGCTCTTGACCTCACAAACCCTCAAGATAAGTTCTCAGATCCCTAAAGGCTCTAAACCTAAACACGTCGCCCCTGCAATCCATTCCTAAACCCTGTCCTGAATCGTTAGCCTCTACACCGCAAGACTCCAAAACCCAAAGGCCGGTAACACCCCCCGAGACCCCAAATGGGAGTTTCCGAAAATTAGGGGTACCTCATTTTGGGGTCCTTATAATAAGGATCCTACTATTTAGGGTACTAAAATTAGGATCCCCTATTTTCGGAAACTCCCAAATCCCCAAGCCGCAAATCCAAACCTTGGCCTGTGCTGTTGCTGGCAGGGCTCTGCCTTGTCGGGCCCCTCGTCGCCTTCGGGATCCTCTTGCGTCTCGGCAGCAGTAGCTTGGGTGATGGAGTGGTTCAAGGCTTGGAGTGTAGGCTTTAGGCTTTAGGGGTATTTTGAGGGATGGAGTGGTTCAGGGTTTCGAGTTTAGGCTTTAGAGGGTTGAAGGTTTTTGCGGCCAAATTAGACCCTAGTGTAGGGCTGTAATAGTTGCCAATACTCTACGGCTCTTGATTGCAACCTTGTTCTACGCTGATTTCACTAAACGTTGGCTGAACCGCACGAAATGCTTAAACCCTGATCATTGTTGATCCTAAAATATGAAGCCCTGTAAGCCCCAAACCCCACAACTCCTTTTAAGCTTGATGAACCTTGAACCATTTTGAACTTTTCCAACCCCATAAGCACTGTACGCTCTGAAGACATTACCCTTCAAGCTTGTGAGCCCTAAGCAGTATCCGACCTGTAAACGCAAAGAACTGTAAAAGCTGCAAGGCTTACAAACCCTCGTAACCTCAAAACCGTGTTTGGCAAGTTCGCCACATGTGTTGAGGCCTTGGGGCGACAGGAACCGGAATCCTAAACCCGAAACCTGCAACATCCGGAACTGAAAAAGACACGTTGCATCTAGACCCGGAAGACCTTCCTATAGTACCCCTATAGAGCCCTTTAAAGGAACCCTTATAATCCCCTTTAAATAGGAGCCCCTACTTACTAAGTCCCCTCTTCGGTTTGGGGCTTAGATTGTCTGGCCGTAAGGGCTTCGGGTTTCGGGCTTCGGGCTTCTGTTTTGAATTATCGGGCTGGGAGTTGCTGTCTATTCTTTCAGGGTGATAATGTTACTCAGCTTTCGATTTCATGACTAATTATATTATAATATTCTCGCAAGCCCTATTCTGGTTACTCAATCGCTTGCCGTGATAATAAAAATCCGACTTAACTGCTTGAAATTCAGAAGGTCTCAGTCGGAAGACCGAACCCGAACCTCATGTCAGGCAATTAAAAGCTTCAGGGTGTTCTTCACTGCTATTTTGGGTCCTTGTTAAGGACTGAATATATAAGTTACCAGAATAAAGAACCCATTTATACTTGCTATACATCCCTATTATAAGAATAACTTAAACTACATTCCTTCACAAGAACCCAGTATTGTGACAGCCAAGGATCCTTTGTGTCTACTTCGCGCGAAAGCGCCCTGGCTGGGAGTGAAAGTCCGCCAGCGCAGGAGTCTTTAAAATCTGACCCATCCAATCCAACAATTAATTAGGTTTTTGGGTTTAGGATAGCAGTTATGTAGGTTACCATTTTGGAGAGTATATGATAATTAGGTACTTGGACCCATAGGGTGATGTAAGCCTTTCAAAACCGAAACGGCAAACCCCAAACCCTGAACCCATAGTCTTGCTTCGGAGGTTGCCTCTTGGTTTGGGCTTGGAGCTGAGATATGTGTCAAAGATTAGATCAGGGTTTCGGGGGGATGTTGTTTGCCGCGTTTTCTTGTTTCGGCGTCGAAGCCGTGGGTTGGCTTTAGGTCTGTGTGTGACTACCAGGTTGTCCGTTTCATACAGGTGCAAAGCAACAAGAGAGCCGGACGATGTTTGGTAGCAATTCCCCCTTCTAGTCCCTGCCTAGCTACACCTCACTGTGCCCGTAGACCCTACTCTATTCTAACTCTAGGCATCAAGGCCCCTATACTTTCATTCTTAATTTCCTACAGGGGCCAGGTCATGCATTTGTTTAAACTTGACTCTAGCACAAAGTCAATATGTAAGAGGTTCTAAGAGCTTTTACGGGCGAAATGCATCATATCGCATTCATAATATACCCGCAAAGTCGATTCACATTGTTAGGCGCACTTTTTTTCACTACAGAAGCAGTTACATTACATGGAGCCGTATAACCGTGCACCTTACTCAGAGGCTGAACCCCTCAGACCAAAAAATGTACCCTAAACCTCCAGACTTGTAGAGGACTTTAAAAGGGTGGCCTCATGATTCGTGGTCTGACTGCTCGAATTTGTGTCTTCCTTCTCGGGTTTGGGATTTGGGGCTTACCCTTCAGGGTCTAGAGAGGTTTCGGTAACAGCAAGCCCAGGAATTGCGACGAGAACTTGGCAACGACCTTGAGCATGCTGGGTGCATTGCAGCTCTGCTGCAAAGGAAAACAGGGTAATATAGGGGCCTATATACTATTTTGAAGGGGTTTCTTGTTATACTGTTATACATATAGTATAATGGGCAAAACCCTATTCTTATGGATACGCCCCCTATATTGCAAAACCCTACTATAGATCCCTTATAGCCCCCTTTAAGGATCCCTTTAAAGGGAACCCCTATTCTAATTATGAAGGCCGCCATAGTACGGAAGGAGAGCACAGGGCTGGAGACCCCAATTTCTGCCAATCACCCTGAACGGGGAAATTGGACCCGGAAGCCGAATTTCACCCTCACGCCGAAGCCGAAAGTAAGGCTGTCAATATGCAAATTATTGAAACCCTAAACCCTAGACCCTAAAACCTAAACCCTAAACCCTAAACCCTAAGCCAAAAAAACCAAGAAGACTAGGCATCTTGCCATGGCAGCACTCTCCAGCATCGGCCTACTATGGCTTTCTTGCCAGGTGCGCGGCTCGGAGCTCCTACACCTGTCCTATGTTTGTGTGCATGTACGTATATGTATGTATATGTATATGTACATGGACATGGATATAGGTATGGATATTGAGACGTAGATGTAGATGCACATGCGTATATGTATAAGTATAAGTATATATAAGTATATATATATACACACATATGTGTATGTGTATGTGTATGTGTATGTGCATGTGCATGTGCATGTGCATGTGTATGTGTATGTGTATATGTATATATGTATGTATGTATGTATGTATGTATGACTGTATGTATGTGTATATGCAGGCCTCCACAGAGGCCACGATACTCCCTGTTGTCCGGGATGTCCCAGTTGTTCAGGCTCTGTTGCAAGGGGGAGCATGCCAGTTTGCGAAGGACCTGAAGGCGAGCAGCGACAAGCGAAAACAGTGGCTCGAGCATTGCTGCATCTGCCGCCAGTGGGTTGCCAACCCAAAGCACATCAAACAACACGTCCATAAATCTCACAAGACACTGTTTGAGAAGTGGAAGGCTCAGATCAGTGAAGTCTGCTCGGCTCTTGTCTCGACCCTCGCTGGGCAGCAGAGCTGTCCCTACTGTGCCACGCCGTTCAACAAGGCCACTTACCTTAAACGACACGTGATCAATTGTCCTGTGTTGTTTCAAGCTGCCCTCGTCTGCAGGGCGCATGGCGATGACCTCGGAGCAGGAAATCGCTTGTCTCTTCGGGGCACACCTTCCGTCAGTCAAAAGACAGGCGGAACTCCAGCTGCAGAACCCGCAGGAGGAAGCGCCAGTCAACACTCAGGGCGCCCAGAAGCCGAAGTGGCAGCGTCACAACGGAAAGGGCTACAGAGGCAAGAGCCACGGCAAGGGCAAGGGTTTTTCGCGCCAAGGCCAGAGCCAGCAAAAGGGGCAAGCTCAGAACAGCGAGACGGAAGCCCTACTGGCGGAGATGATCCAGCTCTTAGCGCAGCTGGCGCTTCGGCACGAAGACGCAGTGAGCCTCTTGCGTCTAGATCGTGCCTTCCTGATACTGATGAAGACGCAGGGAGACGAAAGCATGGTGGGTGCTCTCTACAACATCTCGCAGGAATGGAAGAAACATCGGGAGGCGGGCACAACGGAGCATCCGCTCAGAATTGCGCTGATAAAGTGCCTTATCTTGGAGCTTCGCAACAGAGCACAGACAGTCATAGACTCAAAGGAGAAGAGCCAGCTAGCGGCAAAGCTGGGGTGGCTAAGCCTTGCAGAGAACAAGGAGGCGTGCTGGTTGCCCCTGACCTGGGATGTGAAAACCCAGACAGACAAGCCAGTAGAGAGCATGGGGCCACTGCCGCACTCAGATGCGCTCAAAGCTCTAGATCAGATCATGGCCGGCGCAGATGGGATGATCATTCAGCGCTTCCACTCCACGCGCCCCCTAGCTCAGGACCCTCAGGGAAACATGATGGCCTTCCTGCTGGAAGTGTCAAACCGAGGCGCGGAGTCCCAAAGAGTATACGATGCCTTCCGCACGCTGTGCCATTCCGCCATATTCTATGCGGTGGGAGCACGACTCCGGGTGGACACGGCGAAGAGGACGCCGCTCGCCAATCGCGTCAGCGAGCTGCTGAGCGAGTGCTTACCTTACAACTACATAACCCCCATAACGCATGTTATCAAAATTCATTTGCACTTGCTTTCACATGGGCGCTTGCTGCCAGCCCCTTATGTGAGGCTGATGGGGAGCTCAATGTCGAAGCCGTAGGTTCGCTTTCGGAGCTGTTTACTTCCATCCTCACCATGGATCACGGCAGCCTTGAGGATCTACGCGTGTGGCGGAGCATCATGAGAGGTTGGCAACAGCCTCACATGCAACATGACATCAGTGAGTTTGCGGAGCATGCCCTCCGGCGGTTGAGACCTGAGACTCTGCAAGGATCTTGGTCTGCACGCCGTGAGGACCCTGTCATACGTGTGCTTGATTGCGGAGACCTGTGGTCACCTATAACCCTAGCGATTCCACCCAGGGCGACTGATCTGCAGGAGTGTATCCAGAACTGGCATGGCCAGTCAACGATCCATGCACTAGAAGGTGAAGCGCCTGTCGTCATGTTCCAGTTAGGCCGTTTCCATGACACTGCCAGTACAGTGATCACCAAGAACTGTCAGTCATTGAAGCTGCTACCACAGGCCCTACTGCCTGTGTTCAGTGGAGGCCTAAGGACCAGATGGCACGCGTACACCCTCTCAGCCTGTATTTTCCACATTGGTCAGTCGCCCCACTCAGGTCACTACAGGGCCGTTCTGATGGGGCATGCTGTTCCGGGGATAAGCGACGGCATGACGGATGCTGGCACTGGTGATGCTGGTGGCACCACTCACCAATATGTGACAGACGATGATTGTAGTGCTATCGAAGTCACTCCTGAACTGCAGACGCTCTGCGAACAGAACTCGTATCTGCTGTTTTATGTTAGAAGTGCCGAGTGATCCGGGCTGTTCTGGGGTCCTTGCTGCAGAGGCGGGAGATGTAGGTGTTCCACTCCCCGCGCTCTTGAATCCATTTTTGATCGCGTTGTGAGCGTAGGCATTGCATCGCCTACAGAT
>CAJNDT010000008.1:230428-341118 GCA_905221615.1 Symbiodinium sp. CCMP2592
CCCATCTACAGCCGCCTTAGTTCGTAGACCGCGAAGCCTGGAATCTTTCCACATAGCAGTCAAGACACATCGAAACGGATCGATAAACGGCCGGACTCCAAAAGAAGCCGAGCTTCTAATTCAATCTCCATGTACAACGCCGCAAAAAAATGCGAACTGAGAATCAAAAGCCCGACAAACCCGAAGGCCTATGTATATACACCGTGCATATTCGGTCACCCCCCAACCCCGAAGCTAAAGCCCCCAATTCCAGCCCCTAAACCTTAAAACCCAAACTCCACACCCAAGAGTCCACTTATGGTAACCCATCTAGAACCCGGAATCTAGAACTTAGAACCCGAAACTCCGAATCATCAAATCGGAAAACCGTAAACCCTAAACCTATGAACCCTAAACCCCCAAACCCTGAACCCTAACCCCCTAAACCCTAAGCCCTAAAAGGAGCGCGGGGACGGCGACGGGCAGATGATTGCCGAGGCGGCCGCAGAGCTGGAGCTACGCAGGCGAAGCGTCACAAACAGGTTGCAGAGTTTAGGGCTTCAGGGTTGAATTGAAGGGTTTAGGGTTTAGGGCTTTAAGGTTGAATTGAAGGGTTTAGGGTATTAGGGTTTAGGTTTAGGGCTTCAGTGTTGAAGGGTTTTAGCATTTATGAATGAGGCGTTTGGAGTTTCGGATTTAAGTTCTATGCCTAGGGTTCAGGCATCAAGGGCTTTGGTTGGGCACTGTGGTGTGGGGTTAACAATACAGGCTTGGAAGGCCGTAGAGAGGTTTACGAAGAGCCTATGCCCATTTTGCCCAAGGTCGACATGCCCATATACCATATATTCTGGCCGAAACAGTCACTATACGGGATTACCGTTTTGGGGTACATGTATGTGTGCATGTGTATACATATACATATATGTATATATAAGTATATACATCTATGTACGTCTCTGTATGCAGGTGCATACATGAACACGCACACACACACACACATACACACACATATGTATATACATATATATATATATATATATGTCTATGTATTCATGAGGTATGCATGCATTCATGCATGCATACGTACATGCACACATACCTACACAGGCACATGTTTTGGCTGTCTAGGTTTTGATTAGTTGGGGGGTATCGTAACGATGGGGCTCTTCTGTAGGGAGCTTGAGTTCCATCTACCATCGTACGCAAAACACAATTTGAGGCACAGGCTGCGCAACTGAAACACAGACGCATAGAGTGTGTTATATATATATATATATATATATATATATATATATATATGTGCATATGTGTGTGTATATACATATACACATATGCACAGCTACATATGTATATAAACTTTTTTTGTGACAGTAACTTAACTCAAGACTCAAGACAAGTTCCTCACGACCCAATCCCCAAACCCTTAGCCTCTTAACCCAGTGTCAACCGAGAACCGCTTGACACTAAACTCACAAACCCTAAATCCCAAAATCCCAAACCCCTGCAACCCCTAAACCCCTAAACCCTGAACACCTAAACCCCTAAACCCTAAACCCCTAAACCCCATAAACCCTATAAACCCTAAACCCCTGAACCTTCAACTGTGAGTGTCGAGGCTCACTCTCGCCAAGCCCTGTGCCGCCTTTTGGGCCATGCTGCGGCTGGTTCGCATAGTTTGCCTTTAGGGTTTCGGGCTTGGGGATTTTTGGGTGTATTTACATAGGGTTCGGGTTTAGGGTTTCGGGCTTAGGGATTTTGGGGTGTACCCCGCGGCTCCGAACACGGTCATGGGCTTTGTGGGCGAGGGTTTGGCACTACGAGGGTCCAGCAGCATTAAGGTAGGGTTGAGGGTTAGGGGTTCAGAGTTGAGGGTCTCGGGCTGGGCTGTGGCATCCGGGGTTTAGGTTCCCGAGCCATCTGCGCTTGCGCTTGAACCAGAGGAAGAGCAGTGTTAGTAGTGAGATGCTACCAAAACAAGAAGCCATGCTCAACATAGCGATGTGAATTTTAGCAGCAGGGTTCGGAGAACATCATTGTAGATATACCGAAACGCCTACCTACAACTACAACTTTGTCAATCCCCTCAGTAGCACTGCAGGTGTTTAGCTTTTGAGGTTCGGGGTGTTTGGGGTTGAGGGTTTTGGGTTTAGCGTTTAGGGTTTGGGGCTTGTGATTCAGGGTTTTAGGGTTCATCTGGGTGAAAGAGGCAAGCTTCGACTATCGACCGTGGTGCAAGCTATATACACTGCGCATGTACAAGTAGCTACGAATGCAGTTTCTTATGGTTCCCTGTTTTAAAGCTATACTGTAAGATAACCCCTAAACCCTAAACCCTAAACCCTAAACCCCTAAACCCTAAACCCCAGACCGTAAGATATCGTTACTAAGGCCCCTATCTCACACCGTATCTTAATCTGACATGGCCCACTGTTTGTGGTGGAGCGGCTGGGCCGGTGCGGAACACTGCACAGAAGCAGGCCCTGGTAGTTTAGGGTTTAGGGGTTTTGGGTTTAGGGTTTAGGGGTTTAGGGTTTGGGGTTTAGGGTTTACGGTTTAGGGTTTAGGGTTTAGGCGTTTAGGGTTTAGGGTTTAGGGTTTAGGCGTTTCGGGTTTGGGGTCTAGGGTTTGGGTTCACAAGTTCGCCTACATTCGAGTTCTGAGTGTGAGTTGAAAGAGCCTTGGCTTAGGAACAGGTTCATACCTCGGGCGTGGGGTTATGCTATGGAAGCCTATACGCAGGCATCGCGAGAAGCAAACCCCAATTCTGCTGATCTCGCTGCAGAGTAGTACTGCCAAGCACTGCCGTGATAATCAGACACCACTACTGGTTTCGGTTACAGCGTAGTACTGCCATTCACCATGCCGGCAATGGCGTCAGTCATGAACGGCTACGATAAGTACTTTATGCTAGAAAATGCTCCCACAGCTTTCTGAGGTTTTTTCTGGCTGACATCTTGTTGTGGATCTACGGCAGCAGAGCTGAACTGCTTTGAGCGCTGGGGTAGACAGGGGCTTGGGCTAGGGTGTTTTGGAGTTCCTGGATTTGCCGTTTTGGGTTTCATAAGCCTTGGTGCTTCACTGTTGAAAAGGGTTGATGCAGCTCAACTTGCCTTTCGACGAACATGACAAAATAGGGTGACGGCTTCAGGGTCTAGGGATGTTAGCAGATGTTAGCAGTCTAGCATGTCTTGGCTTGTCGTGTGGTGGGCTCGCTTGTCCATAAGACACATTACAAAATGTGTGCTCCTGTGCAGTATAACCAGTGAAGTGTTCTTTGTCTGCGACGGGTTGTCTCTACTTGACAAGCTATTGCTCACGATCTGTACGAAACTGTGATGAGCAGCAGAGATCCAACACCCTTTATCTGAACGAAGTTGGAGAAAACCTATCTGCATCCCTCATCGCTCTGAGTCTTCCATCGGTCCGAATCACAGCACGTCCTTCAGCACGTCTGTATCGTGGAGCATTAGCAAGGATGCTTGTGAGTCTTTTGGCAAGCACTTGTTGAGTCCGTACTGGGCAGGGGTTGTGTCCATGCTGCGTGGGGAATTTGGTAGCTCTATGTCTGAAACACGCCGCACTACGCGTGGTTTGCTGAGGAGCTTAGAAACAGTTCATACAGTGCCTTGCAGTTGGGCGTTGTACCTGATCTGAGCTCATGGTGTCTTCGGAGTCTTCTGTGCAGACTGCTTGTGCGTTCTTATCTTTGTGTGTGATGTATTTTTGTTTGCTTGGCAGTCTTCTCATGCTTCTGCCAGTGACTTGTGCGTGACTGTGATGAGCAGCAGAGATGCAACACCCTTTACCTGAACGAAGTTGGAGAAAATTTATCTGCATCCCTCATCGCTCTGAGTCCTCCATCAGTGCAATTCACAGCACATCCTTCAGGACGTCTGTGTTGTGGAGCAATATGCCAGACGCTTGTGAGTCTTTTCACAAGCTGTTGTTGAGCATGTGCTCAGCCGGGATTTGTCCATGCTGCATGCGGAATTTGATAGTGCCATGACTGAAACACGCCGCATCATGCATGGTTTTGCTGTGAGCTTAGAAGCAGTTCATACAGTGCCTTGCAGTTGGGCGCTGTACCTGGTCTGAGCGCATGGTGTCTTCGGAGTCTTCTGTGCAGACTGCTTGTGCGTTCTTATCTCTGTGTGTGATGTGCTGTTTTTTTTAGCAGTCTTCTGATGCTTGTGCCAGTGATTTGTGCGGGACTGTGATGAGCAGCAGAGATCCAACACCCTTTACCTGAACGAAGTTGGAGAAAACTTATCTGCATCCCTCATCGCTCTGAGTCCTCCATCGGTGCAAATCACAGCACATCCTTCAGGGCGTCGGTGTTGTGAAGCATTTGTTCATGCTACGCGCACAGTTTGGTAGCTCTATGTCTGAAACACGCCGCACCACGCATGGTTTGCTGTGGAGCTTAGAAACAGTTCATACAGTGCCTTGCAGTTGGGCGTTGTACCTTATCTGAACTCATGGTGTCTTCGAAGTCTTCTGTGCAGACTGCTTGTGCGTTCTTATCTTTGTGTGTGATGTAATATTTTTGTTTGGCAGTCTTCTCATGCTTCTGCCAGTGACTTGTGCGTGGCTGTGATGAGCAGCAGAGATCCAACACCCTTTGCCTGAACGGAGTTGGAGAAAGTTTGTCTGCATCCCTCATCGCTCTGAGTCCTCCATCAGTGCAATTCACAGCACATCCTTCAGGACGTCTGTGTTGTGGAGCAATATGCCAGATGCTTGTGAGTCTTTTCACAAGCAGTTGTTGAGCATGTGCTCAGCCGGGATTTGTCCATGCTGCATGCGGAATTTGATAGTGCCATGACTGAAGCACGCCGCATCATGCACGGTTTTGCTGTGAGCTTAGAAGCAGTTCATACAGTGCCTTGCAGTTGGGCGCTGTACCTGGTCTGAGCGCATGGTGTCTTCGGAGTCTTCTGTGCAGACTGCTTGTGCGTTCTTATCTTTGTGTGTGATGTGCTGTTTTTGTTTAGCAGTCTTCTGATGCTTGTGCCAGTGACTTGTGCGTGACTGTGATGAGCAGCAGAGATGCAACACCCTTTACCTGAACGAAGTTGGAGAAAATTTATCTGCATCCCTCATCGCTCTGAGTCCTCCATCAGTGCAATTCACAGCACATCCTTCAGGACGTCTGTGTTGTGGAGCAATATGCCAGATGCTTGTGAGTCTTTTCACAAGCAGTTGTTGAGCATGTGCTCAGCCGGGATTTGTCCATGCTGCATGCGGAATTTGATAGTGCCATGACTGAAGCACGCCGCATCATGCATGGTTTTGCTGTGAGCTTAGAAGCAGTTCATACAGTGCCTTGCAGTTGGGCGCTGTACCTGGTCTGAGCGCATGGTGTCTTCGGAGTCTTCTGTGCAGACTGCTTGTGCGTTCTTATCTCTGTGTGTGATGTACTGTTTTTGTTTGGCAGTCTTCTCGTTCTTCTGCTAGTAATTTGTGCGGGACTGTGATGAGCAGCAGAGATCCAACACCCTTTATCTGAACGAAGTTGGAGAAAACCTATCTGCATCCCTCATCGCTCTGAGTCTTCCATCAGTCCGAATCACAGCACGTCCTTCAGCACGTCTGTGTCGTGGAGCATTAGCAAGGATGCTTGTGAGTCTTTTGGCAAGCACTTGTTGAGTCCGTACTGGGCAGGGGTTATGTCCATGCTGCGTGCGGAATTTGGTAGCTCTATGTCTATGTCTGAAACACGCCGCACCACGCATGGTTTGCTGTGGAGCTTAGAAACAGTTCATACAGTGCCTTGCAGTTGGGCGTTGTACCTGGTCTGAGCTCATGGTGTTTTCGGGCTCTTCTGTGCAGACTGCTTGTGCGTTCTTATCTTTGTGTGTGATGTACTGTTTTTGTTTGGCAGTCTTCTCTGCTTCTACCAGTGACTTGTGCGTGACTGTGATGAGCAGCAGAGATCCAACACCCTTTATCTGAACGAAGTTGGAGAAAACTTATCTGCATCCCTCATCGCTCTGAGTCCTCCATCGGTGCAAATCACAGCACATCCTTCAGGGAGTCTGTGTTGTGGAGCATTTGTTCATGCTGCGCGCGGAATTTGATAGTGCCATGTCTGAAACACGCCGCAACATACATGTTCTGCCGTGGAGCATGGAAGCAGTTCATATCATGCATTGCAGTTGGACGACATACCTTGTCCGAGCTCATGGTGTCTTCGGAGTCTTCTGCGCAGACTGCTTGTGCGTTCTTATCTCTGTGTGTGATGTACTGTTTTTGTTTGGCAGTCTTCTCATGCAGTGATTTGTGCGAGACTGTGATGAGCAGCAGAGATCCAACACCCTTTACCTGAACGAAGTTGGAGAAAACCTATCTGCATCCCTCATCGCTCTGAGTCCTCCATCGGTGCAAACTCATTCAGGGAGTCTGTGTTGTGGAGCAATATGCCAGATGCTTGTGAGTCTTTTCACAAGCAGTTGTTGAGTATGTACTCAGCCGGGGCATTTGCTCATGCTGCGGGCGGAATTTGATAGTGCCATGACTGAAAGACTGTGGGGCATGGAAACAGTTCATACGTGCCTTGCAGTTGAACGGTGTACTCCGTCTGAGCTCAAGCTGTCTTCGGACCGTTTGTTCTTTCTTTTCTTTGCGTGTGATGTACTGTTTTTGTTTGGCAGTCTTCTCATGCAGTGATTTGTGCGAGACTGTGATGAGCAGCAGAGATCCAACACCCTTTACCTGAACGAAGTTGGAGAAAACCTATCTGCATCCCTCATCGCTCTGAGTCCTCCATCGGTGCAAACTCATTCAGGGAGTCTGTGTTGTGGAGCAATATGCCAGATGCTTGTGAGTCTTTTCACAAGCAGTTGTTGAGTATGTACTCAGCCGGGGCATTTGCTCATGCTGCGGGCGGAATTTGATAGTGCCATGACTGAAAGACTGTGGGGCATGGAAACAGTTCATACGTGCCTTGCAGTTGAACGGTGTACTCCGTCTGAGCTCAAGCTGTCTTCGGACCGTTTGTTCTTTCTTTTCTTTGCGTGTGATGTACTGTTTTTGTTTGGCAGTCTTCTCATGCAGTGATTTGTGCGAGACTGTGATGAGCAGCAGAGATCCAACACCCTTTACCTGAACGAAGTTGGAGAAAACTTATCTGCATCCCTCATCGCTCTGAGTCCTCCGTCGGAGCGAAGCTATGCGATCCGTGATTAGCACCTGGAGTTCGGAGTGTAGGCTGTGAGGTATTCTGCCGGCATATACTTTCATTTTTCAGAGCGAGTGTCTACGGCACAAGAGCCTCGGTACATGTTCTAATAGTAGTCCCGATATAATCCCCAACAATAGTCCCCACACCCATCCCCCCCCATTCCCCACTAAGAACCAGACAGTTGCTATCTGAAGGCGGAACCTACTGAAATTCATCTGCGCGTGGAGATGACTTCGGGGCTTCACGGGGGTGTTCTCCTGGTGGCTGAGTAGCCTTCAACCTCCTGGTGTTTATAGAATCCTAGCATAACTGACAAAGTTCACCCTCTTCTTCGGACTATGATACTCTAAGCCCCTAAGTTAAATTATGGAGGTCTGCAGAAGTAGCATACATAAAGAGATTTATAATAGCTCCTATTTATCTAGAGTGCGACTTGCTGCACTAACGACTGTGATTAGGACCTCTACACCTGGTTGGATGTGTAGCATGTCGGGCCGTGCTCACATGAGATCCAGAATAATTCGTGGCCTTACAGTGTCTCAGGTATCATAAAAACCGTCTCTGCCGAGTCCGTGCCCTGTGATTGGGGCATCGCGATGTTTTGGTGTGCCTTGGCAGCAGCCCAACAACCTCGAAGGAGGGTTTCGGTGCTTGTCTTCGTAGTTGTGGTCCTGGGACGAGCAGCGAGTGGAAACTGCGGGGATGTTGATCCCGCCGCCGTCGTGGTAGCAGTACCAGCAGTAGCCCTTGCCCAGTGGCAGAGGAGTACGTAGCAGCAGTACGAGATTGTGGTACTAGAGTATTCTGATGCTGATGTTGATCATTGTTATGATTATGGGAGTAGCAATAGCAGTCCCGGGAGTGGGAGTAGCAATGGCCGTAGTAGTAGCAGTAGTAGTAGTAGTAGTAGTAGTAGCAGTAGTAGTAGTAGTAGTAGTAGTAGTAGTAGTAGTGGTAGTAGTAGTAGCAGTAGCAGTAGCAGTAGCAGTAGCAGTAGCAGTAGCAGTAGCAGTAGCAGTAGCAGTAGCAGTAGCAGTCGCAGTGGCAGTCGCAGTCGCAGTGCCAGTGCTCGTGCTCGTGCTCGTGCTCGTGCTCGTGCTCGTGCTCGTGCTCGTGCTCGTGCTCGTGCTAGTGCTAGTGCTAGCGCTAGGGCTAGGGCTAGTGCTAGTGCTAGTGCTAGTGCTAGTGCTAGTGCTAGTGCTAGTGCTAGTGGTAGTGGTAGTGGTAGTGGTAGTGGTTGTGGTGGTAGGAGGAGTAGGAGTAGGAGTAGGAGTGGTAGTGGTGGGAGCAGCAGGAGCAGGAGCCGGAGTAGGCAAAGTAGTAGTAGCAGTAGTCGTGGTCATGGTTGTGGTCGTGGTAGTGGTAGTCCTCATCGTGGTATAGTAGCACTTGCAGTAGAACAGAAGGTCTTCAAATGTGGTTCAGAAGCCCCAAACCCTAAACCCCTGACTGGAAGCCCGAAGCTCAATTATATGGGTCCTATCGCAGCAGTGTCCTCACAACAAATTCATTGAACCACCCCTGTGCTACAGGCCTCTTCGCTGTCTCTGCGGTCGGCGTTATTGCGGCAATGACCGTTGGTATACAATACTACGGCCAACTGGAGTTCAGTTAATCTGGAGGAGCCTCAATGGCGAGTGACATACTTCCCTATAAGTCTCGTTGAAGCTGCGGTAGGTTCAACTTGTAAAACTCCATCTGGGCCGTTAGCCTACACGCCGGATGGACATTGGATGGGTTTGACGCCTCAAGCTGTATAGTCAGTTTCATGTCGCTCAGCTTCGTTTCTGTTCGTGGTGACCCTGAGCCTCGAAACCGATACACCGAACCCCAGCTCATCGAACACACCCCAATGTACGCTGATACTATACCCCTGAAAACTATATATACATATGCATACATGCATAAATATACATAGAAATATACAGATACATACAGACACATACATATATATATATATATATACACATGTATGTATATGTCTTGTATTGCTCGATATATTTATGTCCGAAGCCCAAAGCCTAGCTCAGCCCAGAGCTCAAAATCCAAGAAGCCCGTGCACGGAGCTTCGGGAAGAAACATCTCCAGGATCCCATGGATATTCAATGCGGATGCTTTTCCAAAATGTGATTCGGTGGTTGACTCTTCTTGGAGTCCCAGTCTGTCCGGGTAGCTAGACTACAGCACGGTGCTGTAGTAGACCCTAAGCCCGCCGAAACCCGTTAAACCCTAGACTCCAAAGCAACAGGCACGACTCCAGGATGCATCGCAGAACAAGCCATAATAGGAGATCCCCGCTCGGAAGTTGACAGCCATCTCGGACCAAAGCAGTCCAAAAAGGTTCTTCGGAAAAGGGACGTCGTTTGCTGAGTCCCTGGGGGGGGACCGGCGGCATAGGGTTTGCCATGCGAGGTCGCCTTTGGGGTGTGTGGATGCTGCCCGAACACTGCTCCATATCATGTCTTGAATGAGGTAGGAAAAGCACGGTGTGAGCACTTCGGATGGGCGATATGGGGTCTGGGCTGCCGGGTGCGCTGCTCAAGAGTTCAAGTCCGTAGAGGGGTGTAATACAGTATAGGAGCTTTCATAATGACCTCTGCTACTTTCGGTGTTCCTTACTATACTTATAGTACAATGTACACCCAGACACGACTCAAATTATTAGGGCCCCTATATAACAGAGCCCTGTGATGGAAACCCTTAACGGAACCTTTTGCAGGGTCCCTTTCAAAAGGAACCCTATTCGAATTTATGGCCGGGTCTGCTTCGCACTGGATCGTCAGGCCACAGTTACGATTGCAAGGATTGTAAGCCTACCTACAGTCTCCATTGTAGTTCCTTTTTTTGATTTAACAAAATATATAGTTAGGATCCCATAAGGTAGCCCCAAAGGAGGAACTACAATGGAGACTATAGGTCAGGGTCCACGTGCCCAAACATGTTTCCTTTAAGGGCTCCTGTAAGGGTTCCTGCAAGGGTTCTACAGGGTTAGGCTTTGGAGTTTAAGCGTCCGTCTACCCAACTAGTAGAGACTCTGGCCTTGAAGTAGTTCCTATAGTACTTTGGAGCCAAATCATATTCATATAACTATTTAACTATTTGGGCACATGGACCCTTAGGCTTACCCATCTCCCTTGACCCCTTAGTACATGGGGGTTCCAGAAGCCATTGGCTCAAACTTTGGTACATGTCTGGAAACCAAGCCTAACCCTAGCCCTGAGACTCTAAACCCACTCCGAACCCGTACGCGTTTCAACGCAGCCCGCTGATTTGTTGTTTTGGGGGTATGTTGGCACGAACCTCCTGAAACCTCACACCACATGATTACACAATGAACCGTGACCTTCTCTGCGGTAGGCCCTGAATGCGAAGCCTCTCGGCCCTGGTACCCAAGAGCCCCAAAAGCCCCAAGACTCCAAGCCCTGCAGCATTAAAGCCAACCCCTACCTACGAACCCTCAGCCCTCAACCCTCAACCTTAACCAAAAAGCCGAAAGGCCCAACACCCCCAGCAGCCCCTGAGCCCAAAAGTCAGATTCCCCCAGCGTGTGCCGTTATTCGCTGCACGAGGGGCCATGCGGCCAGAGGACGGGCAAGTCTTTGCTTTTGAAGTACACTAGGACCCAGAGTAGGGCCTTATTCCCTTTTTGAGGGTTTCGGTTCCCTTATAAGCCCCTTTAAACCAAAAAGGGCACCCTTTTTATTCCTAGGTTACTCTTGGGTCTAGGGGTTGAGCGAAGCCCTAAACCCGTCAGGCCCCAATCCCAAGGTCTAAAGGCTCTACACCCACGGCGCTAAGTGTGTGATATTGGCTTAGGATTTAGCGCAGCTGAGTTTGGGAGGTGGGCTTAGACATTCACAGCCACATGTCATATTCAATGGTTTTGGGCGCTTTGGGTTCGGGGTGTGTGTAGGACCTCGGTTTCGGGAATGGCTGCTGGCGTAGGGGTGAGAGCTGAAAGGTTTCGGGCATGGCAGCGCTGGTTACAGTTCGGTTAGGGTGAGTTTGTCACGAGGTGAGGGTGGTGTTCATTAGCAGCTTCAAACTACCCAAACCCTAAACCCTAACACCCTAAATCGTGAGCCCTAAACCCTAAACCCTAAAACCCTAAATCGTGAGCCACCACCACGACTCGACAGCCTCCCCACCAGTCGTACCAGGTTCCTGATGCTCTTAAGATCCAGCTCTCCCCAGGCCTCCCAGGTACCTTCAATATTAATTGGGTAGTTGTCAAAACTATGGTCCCTTTTTGGGTACCCTAAATATAAGGTGCCGTATTGTAATAAGGACCCAAAAAGGACCATAATATTGACAACCACCCAATTAGAGCGCGTATAGTCCTTATGAGTGGGTGTTTATGGTATAACAGGGCAGTTGGGTGGATTAGGTATGCTGCAGGTGCCTCAATGATTAGAAGAGGGTGTGCCGGAGACTAACTATAATGCTAATGATGGGAATAGTAGTCGTGTTGATGTCGTCGTGCTTGCGCTTTCCAGGGTCGTGTTGAGAAATTTGCTGGTCGCAAGACATGCATTTAGAGTATGGAGCACTGAGAAGTTGTATGCTCCTCTGATCAGTTGATCACGCTTCGAGACAGGACTGTCTGGTTCTTAGTAGGGAATGGGTGAATGGATGCCTATAATAGTCCCCATATAATCCCCTATATTAGTCCCCATAACCAATCCCCCATTCCCTACTAAGCACCAGACAGAGGAGCACCATGCAAGAGCTGCACAGAGTGCTTCCCGCTCGGGGCTTTCTCGCCCTGACGAAGCTGGGCTGCACCAGACAGGATTTTGTCTGGGAATTGGCCTGAAGCACAAACCTGAACCCAAAGCCCGCGCCGGAACCCTACACCCAGATCCTACGACTGACCTTAGGCCCTAAACTCTACAGAATTTAAAGATCCTAAACCCAACCCAAAGTCCCAAATAACGGTGGTGCCGCCCTCCTCAAGCGACCGGTCTTTGCGGCCCTGGCCAACAGCTAAGCCTAAATGGTCAAGCTACTTAATCATCGGTTCAGGGTATTGGGTTTGGGGCAAGTTTCACCTGTTCCCCCACATGATAATCTACAGAACGTCCACTGGGTCCACCCTAAAGTCAAGTACCTAGAGGTTGCTGGGTCTGTTGCACCCTTACAACCGTAAAGAACCCTGCGAAAAGAGTATTTATAGAACACTGATGGACGTACTCAGTGATTGCATGCAGAACTGGAGTACTGCAAGATAGCGTCTGAACTGCTTGTGCATTCGGAAGGCATTCCCAATATTTATTGTGCTTGGGTGACGTGCTAGCATCGCAACCTTTTACATGTAGGCCTCAACTTTGAACGCCGGAACCTCAAAACACACATCCCCAAATTCCTAGTACATAAACCTTACTATTACATCCTTCAACATTATATGGGTTACTGGGATTCTGGGGACAGCCATATCAGCGCCACCCGGTTCCTGGGGTTCCAGGGATAGCCACAAGGGTTTAGGGGTTTAGGGCTTCCATGCTCCGGCGCCACGCGAGGCTTTGCTGGGCAGTACAGGGACTCCTCCACTCCGTGCATGCCGCTCGGGAGCGGAATGATCTGGGCGTGGAGGGGATCGCGGGAAGGCGGGTTCAGAAAAGATAGTACCCCAACTAAGCCACAAGGCCCTAAACTCCTAAACCCAAAAACCCCTAAACCTCAAGCCATAAGCCCCCCCAATAAAAAGCCCTAAACCGGCCTAAACCCGTCAACCCCTAAACCTCAAACCATAAATAAACCCCCCAACAAAAAGCCACAAACCCCTAAACCCCTAAACCTCGACTGGATTGCTGGGTGAAAAAGGGGCTCAACAAATCACATAAACCCCCCAACAAAAAGCCTTAAACCACTAAACCTCAAACCATAAACCCCCAGCAAATGCCAAAAACCCTTAAACCCCCTAAACCTCAAAACCCTAAACCCCTAAACCCCTCAACTCATCTTGAGCCTTGAGGTCTCATCTCGCTTCAAGCCTCTTTCAGAGAGAGAGAGAGAGAGAGCACCATGCACTTTAGGGTTTAGTGGTTCAGGGTTTGGGTTTGGGTTTAGGGGTTCATGGTTTAGGGGTTTAGGGCTTTGGGGTTTGGGGTTTGAGGTTTAGGGTTTTAGGGGTTTAGGGTTTAGGGGTTTGGGTTGACTGGTTAGGGGTTCAGGGTGTAGGAGCTAAGAAGTAAGCTCGTGCGTGGAGGAAAGTCTACTCCAAAACCCACCGGACACAACTGCGACTATGTTAGACTACCCGAGAAGTCAAGACACCTGTATTAAGAACCCTAAACCCTAAACCCTAAGACCTTGCAAGAAGAGCGATTGAAGCGCTGGAGCACCTGGTAAACCCTACATGGAACTGATAAGCAAATTTCTTTACCTGGGCTTGAGAAGCCCTGAAACAAAGCTCGCGAAACTCGGTGCAAGACTTCCTAAACACTAAACTATACCCGAAACCCTCGACTGATTTACCCTGGTTTTTTTAGGGCTAAGATGCCTCCCAGGTGTCGGATGGCAGTCGAAAGCACGTGGCGGCGCGAATGGCCGAGGCGGGAGTAGCATTTGCTATCAGGGGGTCCAGGGGTTTTAGGGTCTCGGGGTCTGGAGGTTTTGGGGTTTACATGACTGGGGGTTATGGTTTGGGGTGCGAGGTGTTTAAACGGCAGGTTGTTTGGGTGAAACTGCTAGCTTAGGAAAGACAACCTGTTACATCCCCAAGCCCAAGGAAAGTTCCCAAATCCTATAGCCCTGAACCGTAGAATCCCCCAAGATGTGATGCTCAGGCCCCAAGCCCTCAGCCGGACACACCAGTCTGAAAAACCCACGTAACCCCTTCCTTTTTGAGGTATCCATGAGAGGAGCCAAGACACCCTCTAGATTACGATGCCGTTCTGTATTGTGCATGCCTGAGAAGAGAGGGTGTGGCATGCCTATAATTCAGACATTGAAGAAAGTCCCTAGGACGTTATGTAGTAAGTTTCGGCTCGAAGTTGTTTTGCACAGCATTAATCCTGAAACTCAATGAGCTTCTGGACCCCAAAAGCCTTACGGCGAAAACCGCAACAACGCTCTCATGCCTACACCAACTCCAGCTGAATGAAGCAGGCGCAGCGCCGCTGTGCCCGCTTCCGTGTCGTCGACATCGGGGCGGCCATGAAGCTTTGAGAATATGGGGGGGGGGGGGTTCCAGAAAGAGGGGATCCTAATATAGAACCCCAAACTGTAGGGACCTCAAAACAAGGTACTCCTAATCGTACCCTAAATAGTAAATAGTAAGGACCTACAAATAAGGTACCCCTAATTCTTGAGAACCCCTATATGGCGTTTTTATAGGTCTATAGGTTTAAGAGCTTTGGCAGCCTTCCGGGTAATTGCAGGACCCTAGCAGGTTTAGGGCCAGTTTCGGGTTAGGAGGACGACGTGTTCAATCTGTACAAACCTAGCTGGAGTGCTTCCAGACATGGTGAAGGTTCTACTACCCCTGATCCGATACCTTCATCCCCAGACATACTTTTGCTACTGTTGACAGTTTGCTTATGCACGTGGATGTTGCCGAAGTCACCCGATTGAGCAAGAGCGTACAGGGGCTGACTAAACGTTAGATAGCGACTATCCAGGAAAGTTCAGGTTGGCTCGCAATGTCGATTGTTCCGTTTGCTGCTGGTGGATCTGCGTCTGCAAGAAGCAGGAGTGAACAAATCTTGTATGCAGTTGCTTCAAGAGAACAGGCAAGTCAACATGTTTGTCCAGAGCCCAGCCCTTCAGCAGGCGATCGAAGCCCAGGCAGAGGCCAGCCATACAGCACTACTTGCCCAAATCTACAATGACGCGAATGCCCGTATCAACGACCTTGAGGTCCACTTGCAGACAGGAGCCGGAGCCACCTCTCCTTCGTCCGCGGACGTACCGAGGTACGGGTGGTGCAACTGAGCAGCGAGAACAACTTCTACAACAAAAAAAGTCTAAGGGAAAGATCAAACGCCCAACTTGTCCGCGCACGGCTAGCATGCAGTGAGGTATTGTAGGATTGGGAAATGATAAGACCCACCTAAACACCGAAAGCCTACCGCTCCAACGGCTTGTGTAAGGACGAATCAGAATGAGGAAGGTTATGTGTCTTGTGGCTTAAGGTGTAACTGCGGCTTTTGGGTACCGGTGTCCACATGTCCAGGCTAAGACTTATTGAAGTCCTACGGTGCCCTCCAGAACTCGCTGTGTCAAGCGCTAGGCGAACTTTCGAGTTTCAAGAAGGCGTCATATGGGTCCTTATGCGAAGCTTTCGAGCTACTCGTGTACCAGTTAGCGGCCGTTGACCCTGTCCTCGTTAAGAGGGTGTGTTTAGTTAGGGTGTGGGGTGGGGGACGTTGTTACATCTTTTCTGTTTGCCTGTTCGTGGGCACCAGACAGAATAATATCATTAATTAGAGTGCAACGAAAGTTCGGGGTAGACATGGGAGCCTTATATACACCTTACCCTAAACCCTAAACCGTTTGAAGCAGCTCATCTCAACCAAAACCGGAGACCCTCGACCCCTAACCCGAATCTCCAACCGAGCCTTCATTCCCAAAAGCCTAAGCTGCAACTCGGAACACCGAAACAACCTAAAGATTAGGGTTTGGGGTTTGTGGGCCGAGGGACAAAGCCCACAGCAAGGAATCCTTGGACCCTCGAAGTGGCAGATGCCATCGCCGATAGACGCCCGACTGAACCGGTCGCATTTTCGTCGCGGGACTCAAAGCATAGGGGGCCAAGGCTAAGGCTAAGGCTTAACACTCGGGGTTTAAAGCTTCTACACCCTAAACCCTAACCCGTGCGATTCGGATGTTTTTGGGTGTTTAATGTTTTTAGGCCCATATAATGCTAAGGTTTCGTCGTTTCGATGATGCGGGAGTCGATAGGGAGCTTCGGATTTGGAGTTCGGACTTCTTTGAGTCTTTCAGGGCTCGGGATTTAGGGGTTTGGTGCTTCGGGTTGACGATCTATCGGCTTTCCGATTCTTGGTAGTACTAAAGTTTGTATAAAGAAATTCGATTTTGGATCAAACCTGGTAGGATCCCCGTTTGGGTGGTGTTGTTGTTGGTGTTGGTTTAGGGTTTAGGGCTTAGGGTTGGCAGAGTGGGGAGGGCGTGTGTGTTGTAAAATGTTCACGCTCATCCAAACTGCCTTAGCCTACGCTTGCTCCGTCCCAGGCCTTGCACTCACACACTCGGCAGCCCTAGCAAGTCAAAGTCAGGCAATTATTCTAGACCCTCAACCTGTGAAGTACCCATAAAGGGAACTCCAGAAAGTTGGAATATGGTTTCAGGGTAGGATACCCTATAATTTACCATAATGGGTTTAGGAGAATCATATTCCAACTTTCTGGCTTTTACCTTATACTAGAACGTAAGGGTTCCATGGTAGGAGTTGCTATGCTGCTTTTTTCGGGAAAGGCCCCAACAGGAACCCGGAGCAGCAGTGTCTTTGTTCTTTTTACCCCAAAGGTACCCATATACTAGAATGTAGGGGTTCTTTGGTCGGAATTGCTATTCTGACTTGGGAAAGTCTCCCCCATAACGGTAGTTAGGAGCCTTTGGGAACAGATCCCTTGAAACTGTCGAGCCTGAGCCACGCCAACTTCTGAAGCGATGCATCCCGAATCCCTTCCTAGATCCGGACACCTGCAGCAAAGACCGTAAACCCTACCTCAAGCCCAAACAACCTATATAGCTTCTAAGGGTTCCTGATCATGGCTTCGATGTCTAATTCCGGTCGGTTTTTGGGCCAGGTGGCTCTGCATTGTCATGTGTGCTGTTGTACATCGGTTAAAAAACATACATTGCAATGCACAGCATCCCAGCCCAAACGCCCACCTTTTGAAGGTAGGTAGGTCTTCGCGGGGTTCAGATCCAGTGAAACCCTGATGGAAAAACGGGGTCCGTGAGGCGTGGGCACCCGAGCCACAAGAACACCTGAAGCCAAACTGGATTGGAGTTTCGGGAAAGGTTGTGAAACCCTTATGAGACAAGACAGGCAAAAGACACAGCGTCAAACGCCTTTTGGTAGAATCTATAGCAAGCCTGCTCAGACACTGCACTCAAAGAGAACGTTTCCCCTGCTCTGCAGGTACTGTCCAGTTTTAGTTTAAATGCATAACTATATAAACATGACATGAAGTCCTGCCTCACGCCCCATGAAACCCTCTAACATCACCCAAACAAACGATTCACCAGGAACGCCGGAGGTCGTTGAGGATTGCTTTCAGGAGATGTGTTCGTGCGCTGGTGTCTTTTTAGGGTTTAGGTGTCCCAGATTAGCAGGTTACAGGTAATATATAAATCGTGGCCTAGGGTTGCTTTAGGAGTGGTTTTCGTGTTAGTTGTATGGGTTTCCAGAGCTTTATAGCGCAAAGGCGGCATAGAATGTCGAGTCCCAAGTCGAGCGCAGTAGGATCCTGCTGTTCAGGGCTGTTTGGCTCTAGTACCGGAAACTCCCATTCGGCGACGGGGTGAGGCGGGGAGCCATCAGGGCTTTGGTGTTCCGAAACAACGCCCATCTACAACGCCCATACAGAAAACCCTTTTCGCGCAACACCATTAAATCCGATCAGTGGGTTGTAAAAGTTGTGGCCCATTGTATGGTGGAGGCTCACCATGAACACAAAGACACCCCGAACTGTTGGATCCTTCCCGGTCAAACCCTACCCACTAGCTTGAACCTGCTAAGCCAAGAGCTCTGAACCCTGAATCTTGTTATTGGTTTAAGGTTCAGGGTTTAGGGTTTCGCCAGGACTCCGTATTCGGTGCCCAAGAAACAAACTCTCAGGGGCCTTACAGGTTTGGGATGTTCAGCCCGTACTTCGAGGTTCATGGGTAGCTATAAGTAGGGTTATAAGTCCCCCAATATGACAACTATAGTTACCCTATAACTACCCATGAACCTCCAAGTAGGCTTCCCATACGCGAGGAAAGCTGTGAGGCGTACACCTGATTCCCAAACCCTGAGTTGACACCCAGAATTGTGAGAAGGACAGCCGAGCTGTCTTGCTTGCGGTTGCTTTGAAGTTAATACTAACGCCCTGAAGCCTCACACACTACAAATCTTGAAATCTAACCCACCGAACTAACTAAAGCCTAAAGCACCAAATCCTGAAAACCTAAGCCGTAACACCCTAATCCTAGAAACCCGCAACCCAAATCTTGTTGGTGGGCGGGACGGGGGTTGAAAACTTGATCTGAAGGAGCTGGAGAACGCAGCACAAGTGGCTCGATTCTGCTGTCGTCCCTCGGAGGGTTTGGGGGCTTGGGGTTTAGTGTCAGTAGGGCTTGGTGGTTTTGGGGGTTAGTGATTTAGGGCTTGTGGTTCAGGGTTTTGGGGTTTTGAGTTTAGGGGTTTAGGGCTATACATGAGTTTTTCTTGGATTGAATGTTTGAGAGAGCTTAGCCTTTGTTGGTTTGAGGTTTAGGGCTTAGGGTTTTGGGGTTTTGGGTTGAAGGGTTTAGGGTTTAAGGCTATGCATGAGTTTTTCTTGGTTTGAATGTTTGAGAGAGGTTAGCCTTCGTTGGTTTGAGGTGTTGGCTTCAGGATTGTGTGGCTTTTGTTGTTCTACGAGCCTGTGGTGTGGATCGTGGCTGTTGAAACCAAGCAAGAATATTCTTCTGGTCAGCATAAGTTTTCAGAAAGTTTTGGAAGCCAATGTGCGTAAAAGCATCTAAACAAGGCGCCGCTGCAGAGAATATCAGCACGAAGCAGATTGAATGCTGAGGTCTACATATTCGCGGACTTGGACCTACAGGTTAAAGTTGCCTGCGTCACGCCGAACCCATTGCTGCCCTCGAAGTCTTTACAAACCCGTCGGCCCAAGACCAATGCCAGTATACAGCCCTTGTTCCTGAACGTTAACTATGTTTGTCGCAGCCCAAAATCCTCTTCTCATCATGAACGCCCCTAGCTTATACCCTTTCTCAACCCCTGAAAGGTTTAATTACAACTAGTTCGGACACATAATTTTAATTTCTTCCAAGTCTTGAGTCTTGAGGTCCATATATTAAACTTTAACTTTTGCCAAGCCTTTAGGGTCGCCATGGGTTCTGAGTATGCCTGAGGGGTGTAAGACACGCCTTTTCCACGAGAGATACCTCTGTCCTCAGTTGGAAAAAGGCGTTCAAAAGAGAGCAAATTCAAGATCGAAGCAGAAGGTGCCGGCAGCGGTGCTCAGATCCGCGCGTCCGGCGAGGGCCATGGGGCTCCGATACTGCAATTCTCAGGGGTTTAGGGTTTAGGGTTTAGTGGTTTTGGGTTTTAGGACTGTTTAGGGGTTTAGGGTCTTACGATTTTGGGTTTAAGGCTTTAGTGGTGTTAAAAAGGGTTTAGGGTCTAGGCGTTTGGGGTTTGGGGTGTTAAGCTTTAGGGTTTTGTTTGTCTTTTTTCTCGGCGTCCTTGTAGGGTTCAAACAGGGTTTCTACTGATGCTGCCGAGGTTTCATAGGGGGTTATAGAGATTTCTTTTGATGTTGAACAGATTCTCCATGAGATTTCCACGGGCCCTAGATGGGCTGTTAATGTCCACTGTTGAAGCCATGGCACTAGGGTTCTATATGCCTCCAAGCCGAATACTGCACCTTGAGACACTTAATTAATGTTCTTTTGGCCCTTAGATGATTTAGAGTGCAGTGCAGGGTGGGTGAGGGTGGTCTTTATGCAGGAATGCTCGAGGCCCTGCAGTTGAGGGCTTAAGGTTTGTGGAAGTGGAGTGTCAATACGTGGGGGTGTTATCTATACGGCGGTGCAGACTTGGGGGTTTGAGGCCCTAAACCCTAAGCTTGAAACCCCAAACCCCAAACCTTATAATACCTAGACCCTAAACCCTAAACAAGAACTGTACTGCTCGGAGCCCAAGGCAAGCCACCAGGTCATACCATAACCCCCTTTGTAGGGTTGCAAAGCCTCCTCCGTGCTATGTAGAAAATTTACCAACTGTAAATCATCTGAAGTTAGGTACTCGTAGGGCCAGGGGTGCGACCCATCAGGTAAGCTTGCAACCCACAAGAAATCGCATTGCTAGCTTCGGCCTAGAAGCAATTTTCAGCTTTCAAAAGCAGTGCGAGCGGAGAGCTGAGTGAGGCCAACATCAGTTGTTTCACAGATGACTTCACCTATGGCAGATGCTGCAACTGGGCATTTAGAGGTTTAGGGTCAGCCGGCTAGATCGTAGGCTTTCGGGGGTTTCGGAATTGAAGTGAATGGTTGGGAAGGTGGGGGGTTGCGAAAGTTTCAGCAGCCCCACGCCTCCATTCCCTTCCCCACCGAAATAGCCACCAGCAGTGCGCCTCCAGTAAAATGGGTAGGCAGACCGTATGCGGCATGAACGAACTTGCCTTGCTGCAGTTTGCGAGCAAGCTGTAAGCCCAGGCTTTTCGGCCTACTCTTAGCCTGAAACACTGTGGCCTCAGGAAATACCGTTCTAGAGTTGGCACAGCCTTTCACAAAAGGTGGCGGCATCCACGTCATTTCGCCTTTCCTCAAACACTTCAAGAACCACATTCGGGGTTCAGATCTGCCACAAAAAAAGCAATATTTTCCATTCCTTTTCGAAGCCAGACGGGACTGCGGAGTCATGTACGTGGAGTCTCAGTGTAACGCCTAATTCCTAATTCTATAATGTCCCAAAGCGATAGCAGCAGGCATGGTTATTTGATTATGCAGTAAAACGGATAGAATGATATATATATATATATATATGTGTGCTATACACAAACATGTGTGTATATTTATATCCACACATGCATATTTTATGTGAAGTATCTCTCTCTCTCTACATATATATATATATATATATATATTTCTGAGAGAGAGAGAGAGAGAGAGAGAGAGAGAGAGAGAGAGAGAGAGAGACCTTGACATCAGGCAAGAGCCAGGAGCCCCGGCAACTTCTTCGGTTTACGCTGGATGTCAACAAGGCGGGCCCCACCACTGAAACAGCTGAGAGAGTGTTGGTATTGGTTTGAGGCTTGGGCTTTGGACTATCGGTTAAGGCTTTGTGGATATTATATCCAGGCCGTTCTCGAGCTTTGGATGATGTTATACTTTGAGATGTTGCAGGGTTTCCTGCATATATGAGGTTTCGTTGGGTGGCGTTTGGAGACGTAAGAACGGCCCAACCGCAGAACCATCCCGAATAAAGATATCATGGTGTTGGATGTCGGGTGTAGAACTTGCAAACTGGATGCCTCTTCGGTTGGTTTAAACGTAGATGCAATCTTACATGTCCCATGTACACATGCAGCATAAGGTACTTTGGCAAGTACAGTTACTGCACAGGAAACCCTTTCAGGCTGATCCACATATTATCTTAACGAAAATCGGCGTGCCCATGAACCCTTAAAGAAGATGGGTTTAGCTTTAAGTTGAGTTCTTTGCAGGTGTGGTTTTGCAAGGATCATTTGCCAAGTCAAGGGTTCGTCATGTTCTTCTGCACTGGGCATTTGCGTGTCATGTTCTGCTAGACACAGACCAAACCCTGAAGCCCCCGAACCCATGCCCTAAACCCCCAACCCCCAACCGTAGTTCAATTCTGACACCCTACACACTGGTCCAGTACTAACCCGAAACCCAACATTCTTGTGTTCAAAGGTTTCGTTACACCAGTTATACAAGGGCATTCTATTCTATCACTGAAAACAGGTTTGGATCGCCAAGGTATGAGTTCAAACGACCCCCGCAAACTCTTAACTCCAAAGACAGGGAGCATATTGGCAGACACATACGACCCTAGAGGACGGAATTGCCAACAGTTCTTTGCCTTCCAGATCACTCTCATAAGTATAGTACCCTGAACCCGACACCCCAAGTCACCTCTGTTGCTTCCAGGAGTCCGCATGGGGCCCTCTGCTGCAGCACGTGCCCTCGAAACTGATTCAGACGCTAGGGATTCAGGCTACTTTCGCGAATCTCAGGTGCCTTGTTTTTAGTAGCTCGTTTGGACCCTTGAGGATAGTGATTGACTAAGGTCTCCAAGTTGGCGCTTTTGCCCTTTTTGTGATCTTAGGTTCCCTGCAAACATGCCCATCACCAAAAAGGGAGCCCTTTGTATTCCTATGTTACAGGGGATCCTCGCACAGGGTTCGGTGCTTTGGGGTCTTCGAGTTGAAGATTTCAAGGGTTCAGCGATTTAGGGCTTTTTCCGGCCTATAGTCTAGGGTCTAGTATAAGGTTCTGTCATGTTCATTCAGAAGTTTGCGGCTATGGGTTTGGGGCAGTTCAGGAAACTTCAATCGTAAACCTAGAGCTTCAGGAGTGTAACTACTCAGGGACCGCAAGATGTCACCACTAGGCTAGGAGTGGCCTCACTCCAAAAACTGGGTTCTTACTCCACACTTGCATGTGTCTCGTTGACCTGCTCCTTCAAGGAGCCATTATGCAAAAGAAGTCTATACTTTTTCTCCCTGGTTACTTAGTACTTCAAAGTCCAGATGATGAACACCCCTGATTAATGAAGCCCCCTCTACTTTCAGCAGCTTCGCTTGCGTCTCCGCATGATAGGTATTGCAGCGGGATCCGAATATGATGCCCCGCTTAAGAAACGGGTTGATTAATCAAGAAGTCTACTTCGATGAACCGCAACCACTGTCTATATTCATCTCAGCACAATTCTACAAAACAGCCTGGTACCCTCTTTAAGTCCTTCCTACATGCATTCCAAACCCTGTCAACACCCCATTCACCCCTACATTGCCCTGCAACACTGTAGGTCTGAGCGCCATGTCTGTGCAGTTGTCAAAATTATGGCCCCTTTTTGGGTCCCTAGTATACTACGGCACCTATTATTTAGGGTACCCAAAAAGGGACCCTAATTTTCACAACCACCCATGTGAAAACCTATCAAACCCGCCTTCTACTGTGTATACCTCAAACCTGGGTTTGGAGTACCATACTTGAATACTTTTTTTGGTACCTGTTCCTTAAAGGAACCATTCTGAAATGAAAGTCTATACTTTTTCTCCCTGGCTACTTCAAAGTCCAGCAAAACACTGCTATCGGCTCTCAGCACTTCTTACGGCCGCCGAGTTTGAGAAGCCCTGCAACCGTGCCTTGAACTCGAGACCTGTAAAGCCCACTGAAGCCCTGAAGCCTAGGGCTATTGTTCATACTAAAGAAACCTAAATGCCCTAAGCTACACCTTCAAACCCCCAAAACTGAAACTCTGCCCCCTGACACTTTGAACCCTTTACCCTAATTCGCCCAGGTCGAAGTGGCTGGCAAGTTTGACTATGCGGTGGTCTCCCATGTCGTGGAAGATGTGATGAACCCTGAGATGCTTGATGCACTATCAGGCTTGCTTAGAACTACCTGGAGCGCTTAAGGGTTCAGAGCTTTCTTAAAACTAGGGTGTACTATCGGGCTGTCTTGGCACAGAGTTTTTTGGTTTTGGGCTCAGGGTTCAGGGTTTCGAACTCTCTTAATGGAATTTGGGTTTTGGGATTGAAGCTTTCTTAGAAAGGGGGGGGGGTCCCTTCAGGGATCCTTACAGCAAGGACCCAGTATTTCTATAGGTTTCTATAGGGTGCTTGGTCTCTTGAAACTCGATAAAAGCGTGTGAAAGACTACAAGCGATATTCGCTAAACCTTCAGGGCTTTCAGGGCTTAGGGTTTACGGCTTCCTACCATGACCATGGTATCTTCGTTGACCGGCATTTGTCGGCATCCCCTTTCACTAAATCTTCAGGGCCCCTACATGATGCTTGACTTCGCGCCAACCAACAGCGGAAACAAACTCTACGCCTTCGATGATGCACAGGCCCAGCACCGTAGTCGTACATACCCCTGAACCCTAAGCTGAAATCTAGGTCCTCCAACCGCCGGAAACTACCAGGGTCCTAAGCCTACATACTCCGAGCTCCACAAATCCCTTTACAACCCTATCGAGCCTTCTAAACGCTTAAGCCTACCCCTCCAAGGACCTCATAGTTAGGGCCCTAGACCCCTTAAAGACCCCATAATAAGCCCCTAAACCCTAAACCATTAGAAGCCTAAACCCTAAACCCTATAGATCCCTTTAAAGGGACCCTTAAAGGAACCCTAGCTCCTAAGTCCCATGGATCCTTTAAGTACATGCCCAGGATCCTGATCCAGATGCTGCCCCGAGTGGCCGAGCGCGGCTACGTCTCCATGCCCTCGAAGTTTACCGAACTCCGGAGGGGCGTGGAGGTTTGGCACGGGCTCCTCTAAGCTAAGGCCCGTTAAGGTTTAAGGGGTCTATACTGGTATTGTGGGTTACCACAAAGGTTCTACAGAGTGCTGGAAGTGTTTCCCTAAATCTCACTCAGTCCCCAGCATTCTGCAGTTGTGCTCATGATTGCTTATTCTGATGTCCGCATATATCCCAATCGTAACACGGTTGCTTTGTGGCGTTCAGGTTTGGGTTCATACAGGGTTTGGGTTCAAAGTTGAAAGCTTTGTCCTTGAAGCCGCTAGGCTTTCTTTAGGCGAGTTTAGAGAATTCCTGGACCGTCGCACTTACTTGTCTGGCTGCCGTCACCCAAGTCGTTTCCAAACCCGCACTCTGCACTAGCACAAAGTCAAAATCCAAAAGGGCTATGCTCCAGTTTCTGGTTCAGGAGCAGGTGACAAGTGCACTTCCGGTCTTCTGCACTGGTTCGTGATTGGTGGGCCTTCCGTTACACCGGGAAAATTAGAAACTAAGTCCGGCAGACTCAGTCTCGCTCGTTGCGTTGCTGAAGCAATACTTTAGAATCCACGACGAAGATTCTCCAAAACAACAGATGTATGTCTGCCGCTATGTGTAGTCTTCAGTGCCACGTAGAGTGCTCTGGCGGAAGGTAGAGGCATGACCGGATATGAGTGCTTTCTTGAAAGTGTGGAGCTTTCAAAGGAGAATCTCGCAAGCCCCCGATGTTGAACAGCTTGACATGTATAGGTACTCCCTGGTGCAAGCATTTTCCCAGCGTCCTACACAGCTCACAACCCTAATCTAAGCATTGAGGCCCCTACATTAACCTAAGGGTCCAAGTACTTAATAAGACTTAACAACCATATACTCTCCTGAATATTGAGCTACAGAGCCACTATCCTGAACCCGCTGCCTTCTTATTGGGTCCTTTGGACCCTTAGGGTTGCCTGCGGGAAGGGCTACGGACCCCATCGTGGGCACATCCACCACCGCTGGATCGGCACCGTGCAGTCTGGGATTCTCATCCTTGTTGTCACCATTGCTTCATTGTAAAGTGGGCTTCTTCAGTTCTCTGCCGTTTAGGGCAATTAATGGCTATTCCTTTCTTTCTGTGGCATTGTGATAGAAGCAGGCATCCAGAAAAAGCAAGAACAGATGCTTCGAGCAAGGTCGTTTCTTCGGGGCACGCGGCGTTCATGGAAATGCTAGGGTAGAGGTAGTTTTGTCTTCGTGTTCAGGATGTGCAGTTTCCCTTGAAGCAACCACGCCCAAACAGAGAGAGAGAGAGAGAGAGAGAGAGAGCCTTAATCGGAAGACCGCGTTACAAGTAGGTTAGCTGCATGCAGATGTCAACAGGTATCGTTTTTTATGTTGTGTGTGTTGGGTGCCATGCTCAGATATCCAGAAGAAGCACAAGTACATATTATGCTGGAATCCCCGAAGCTCCGAGACTCTCGGTCCCAAAAACTGCTGCGTTTCCCAGGAAGCTCGTGCTGGTTCCGAAACTGTCCTTCCTAGAAACCGTCCAGGGGCCCGTCGACAGAGCCGCGCGGCTGGGTTTAGGGTTGAGGATGGCGGATGTATAGTTCCTGGGGTTGAGGGAAGGGCGCCTGGGCGTGCTTTCGGGTGGATTGGGGGACAGAGTGGCTGAGATAACGATTGTCGCTACACTTTGGCGACCCCTAAGCCTGCGCTAAGCCCTAAACCCCTAAATTCCTTACACCCCATAAACCCAAAAGTCTAACCCGCTCAACCCCTAAACATGCATGCCTTCTTCGGGTTTTCTGTAGCCTTCTGAATGGCAGAGGTCGGGGAAGCTTTGACGGCGGACTCTATCGATCTGAGCTTCGAGTGGGCCGCTGGGAAGGGTTAGGATTAGGGTGTTTTGGGGCTTGGGAGTTAAGGGTTTTAGGGTTTAGGGGTTTAGGGGGTCAGGATTAAGATGTTTTGGGCTTGGGAGTTAAGGGTTTTAGGGTTTAGGGGTTTAGGGGGCCAGGATTAGGGTGTTTGGGTTTGGGGGCCCGGGGGTTTGGGCGTTTCGGGCTTAAGGCTGTAGGGCTTAGGGCTTGCGGTTTAGGGTTTAGGGTTTCGTATCTGGTTTAGGGTGTTTAGGGTTTGGTAAAGTTTAGGGTTTTGGACCATTTTCGGGAGCTTGGAGGTTGGGGTCGAGGGTGTTGAGGGTCTAGGGCCTCAGGATTATGACTCAGTGTTCGTAATCGTCATCAAGCATTGATACAGAATCTGGAGGCATACCGCTCTTCTCCGTAGTAATCGCTCTACTTTCCCCTGTTCTCGTTCCTGTCATGTTGAAGAAGTTCTAGTCGAAGATTCTGAGACAGGTGAGTGCTGCTTTTGTCGAGCCCAACACGGTTCACCGATACCACTGACCTGCGAGTTACACGCATACCCGACACCCAAACCCGTTCAGGGTTGTGTGGGGACTTATGATTCGCGACTGCGTGGCACCAGCCCAGCCAGGCACGGATTGATCGTAGAGCCCACGCCAAACACCCTGGCCCCCTAAACCCTCAACCCCTAAACTCCCCTCAACCCTTAACCCTAACTTGACCTGATTATACGAAAAAGCCATGCCCGAAAAGCCCGTTGCCGCATTTATCCAAGGAGGGCGACCTCCCTTTTGCTATTCTCAATGACGGCTTCGTGGGGCCCACACCGATCCACGTGACTCGCAGAGTTCGTACGAATGCTTTCTGTTGGCGATGTTGGGGGGGGATCTGTGGATTCTTAGACCGTGCTAAACCCTAAACCCTGGCCCCAAATCCCTAAAACATTGCCAGAATCCCCAAACAACGGTCGGCTCTTCGCCCACTGCCTCAGCCGAATCGGCATTCCACCTACATAACCATGCAGGAGGAAATGAGACGTCAAACCCACAACTTGAAACTGGACGGCTGAAGCACGCAAACCTAAACCCGAAGGCAATCCTTGGACATGCTTCCAAGGGCCTTGGGCTTCGAATTTGATCGGGCACGATGCTAGCAGTAGACTATGAGTTTGTTCAGGGTGTACGGCCGCCAAAAATTCTGGGGCTTGCCGAGCTTGGATGTCGGAACATGTCCACTTCGATAGTTCTCTAAATTAGGGTCACTTTTAGGGTTCTTTTTATGCTATTGTTGGGTCCAAAAAGAGACCCTGATTTAGAGAATTACCCACATGTCAGCAGTTCAGGTGATGCAGATGTATGCAGACACCTTCCAGACGCAGGACGATGCGCCATGGCCGTCGTTGTACAGTTTGAGAGGCTTAGTCTCAGTCTTAGTCTTATGCTCAGCCGCAGTCTGGGTCGTAGCCTGATCATTAGCGGTTGCGTCAGCCCGACTTCGTCGTTGTCGGGTCGTAGTAGTAGCAGTAGCAGTGGCAGCGGCAGTAGGAGCAGCAGCAGCAGCAGTCGCAATTAGTCAACTTCCGGTACTGGTACTCGTTACTAGCGGTAGTCTTAGTACGACAATAAGAACAACGCCAAGGACAACGGCAACGGCAACAGCCATGACAATGATGATAACAGCTTTTGCAAGAGGAACAACCAACCACAACCACAACAACAACAACGACGACAACGACAACGACATCGACGACAAAAACCAGCGACAGCAGCACCATCAGCAACAACCACAACAACATCAACGACAACTGCAACAACGGCAACAACAGCAGCAACGACAACAACTGCTTCTGCTTCTGCTTCTGCTTCTGCTTCTGCTGCTGCAACTGCTACTGCTACTGCTACTGCTACTGCTACCGCTACTGCTACTACTACTACTACTACTACTACTAAGCCCCTTGGCTCCGCCAGGTTGAGAAAGAGAGATGTTGTCGAAACAGCGGGACCCTGCCACCCTTAACAGTAACGGGTGCACTAGAAGGTCTGAGTGCCTCAACCTCAACACGGCTGTAGGCTGCATGATGGCTGTGCTTCTTGCCTGTTTGATTCCATCTGCCCCACCATGGCAACAGGGCTCAAACTTTGTGCCACAGTGTCCTAATTGGACAGCATCCAGCCCGTGTGCCTGGCCCAGCACTCAGCATCCGCAGTCCCTCTTACCCTTGTGGCCAGTTGCTAGGTGCACTCCAGAGCAGCTTTTTCCGAGCGCCGCCTTCTGTGCTCAAGCCTTGCTGTTGCATAGCCCGACCAGCCCAGGATGTCACCCAAGGAAGCACGGCGAGGTAACCCGTCGAGGTCGCGATCTGGAAGGCCAAAAGCCAAAGCAACAGTGGCTCCGGAGTCCTCTTCATCTGATAGCCCACCGAGCCCACCGAGCTCAGGCGAGGAGGCCACTGCTCCACCGGTTGCTACCACAAGTGCTCCAGCAGGGCCACCCCCCCCAGTGCCGGTCAACAGGCCAAGAGGCAGCGTTGGATGTGCCACAAGTAAGCCCGCGGGGCCGCCCCCGCCGACTCCGGCATCCTGCACGTCTCTTCCGACAACACCGGTGCAGGCCTTTGCTGCCATGGCTCCAGGGGGTTTACCAGCAGGTGCTCCACCAAGCACAGGGCCTATCACTCTTGCAATGGGGGCTGTTCCCACGCTCCCATCGCCTACTACGACCTTGCTGCCTCCTCCGACTGCACACCCAGCAACGAGTGTCAATGCAGCGGAGGGAGTTTCGGGTACACCAGCTGGACACGTGCAGCAGCAGCCTGCCACCATCACGACCAAAGTGGCGGGCTGGACTTTCACGCTCACGGTTAGGCCACCGAGTTGAGCCACAAGACACCAGGTCTTATGGTGGCCAGGCACGAGCTTTCTGCAGAGATAGCACCACAGGTGCGAAGGACAGCTGTCAGTTCTCTGCCGTCTCTTCCTGTATGCAGACTTGCCGTTTTGTGCCCAGCAGCCTCTCGAGTTGGATTCACAAAAGACGTGCTGTCTTTGTCAGCGTGCTAGTACTGACACCTCCTTGGAGCCAACCGTCACTGCTAGCTTGGACTATCCTCCATGCTGACTGTAATGCCCAGGCCGTTCTCATGGCAGACCTCGATGACCTCGCGAAGGCTCCAGGTCAGCGGCGCCCCCCATCTGCACTTGGAGCACCCATGCCTAACGATGCTCGCCACAGGTATCAGGTCCCTCGAGACGCCCACTTCGGTGTCCTTCCTGCCCATCACGGGGCTTGGATCTCAGTCTTGCTGCTGCAACCCGTGATCAGCCAACATGAGACTCTGCCGTGCTCTTGTATGCATCTTGCAGCCTCACCATGTGGATACCGCGTGTGCCTGCAGCTCTCCACAAACCAAGCCTCATTGAAGACTCTGGAAGAGTATGTGGTACCCCAGCAGCCTGCCACAACTTCTGCCCGCTTTGCATCCCTTAGGGCTGGGAGACCTCTTGCAGAATACTCGCAGGTATCTACTCCACAACTTCTTAAGTCAAAGGACTACTCTGAGTTAGCGTGCCCTACCTGTGCCCTTCGAGGGATCATGGAGCCACACTGGCAGGCAGCACTCGTCCCGCTTACAGTGGGGACCGAAGTAGAGGTGATCGACGGTCACAGACGTCACCTTGTCGGCCGCCGAGCGATTGTGCTCCCCACCTTGGAGTGTGATCGCAACACCACACGGAATGTGCGGATGATACAAGGCCCTCGCGATGAACAACGTCGTATTTTTACGATCGACAAGGAGCACCTCGCTCCCCGACTGGGGTTGGAAGCCACACAAGCTTCCATGTGTGATGGAATGGAGCCGAGTTTGAGGTGGAGATGTGCTCCCCCACCATTAACCATCTACAGCGCACGTTACCTTCTTGGCTACCAGGCCCTGGAGACCATGGTGCCTCCGGCGGCACCCAAACGGAGTCCAGCTGGCCACTATATCCATCCCCCGGTGGAAGATGCTTCGCTTAGGCACCCTGGGAAAAACACGTTGACCCAGCTAGCGATCGGTCCTTCTACTACCACCCGGGGACAAAGCAGGTGACTTGGCGCAAACCACGGCCTGCCCTGGTCCTTCCGAAGGAAGAGGAGAGTGGGCCCACCAAGCCCAGGCGAGGCCGGACTGCGATACCACAGCCTCGCACTCCTAGTCCACCTCCTCCCAAGAGGGTGAGAACGCATCCCACCATTGATGCTCGGCAGAGAACTACGAGCTCTGAGGCCCAGCCGTCAGCTTCTGCTGCAGCCACAGGGGCGCCAACTACAGAGAGGAAGCCTGCTCCAGCCTTTGATCCTCAATCCTCTGGTGGCCCTTCTGAGTGGAACCTGGCAGATCATGCTTTACCTGCCACTCCAGATCGGGTACTGATCTGGGGAGCCAAAGCCAGGTCACAGCTACCACAACCGCCGAGTGCTCCTGCCTGTACTCTGGACGTGGAAGGATTTCTGCAGAGCTTCTTCAGGACACGGCCAGGCCCAGATGGCACATCCCTTGCCTCCTTACTTGGTGACCCAGTCCCACAACCTGATGGTTGGTGGCGAATCCCGTGGACACCGCTGGAACCTTCGCACTGCGAGCTGCTGTGTCAGGATGGTTGGCTACGGGGCTGGCACGGATGCAAGATGGAGGCACTATACTCCATTATCTACCATGGCCAGCTTCTCCCGAGCACCGATGAGTCGAAGGGTGACAGGTTCCTGGCAGGCTGTCCAGGGGTGTATTTGCATCGAGACAGCCTGCAACACAAGGTGGAGAACTACATGAGATGGATACCACTATGTGGGGATGGTCTCTTTTGGGCTGCCAAGTGGGAGGTGGTGTATGCTCCCTCGGGGAGCAATAAGCATGGCAAGCGCACTGATCAGGTTATACAAAGTGCTGAATCGGTGGAGCTGGTGGCCCTCTGGCTCTCAGTGCGCTCCGAGAACATGCTGCCCGATGGAACTGCTGTGCAGGCCAAATGGACTCCAGCACGCGAGGCCAACCCATGCCTCACTGAGCACAAGCTGAGAAGCAGTGCTCTGTTACAGACTGTGGATTTTACGGCACTGTCTGCCTCTTCAAGGCCTTTGCCCAGCTCCAGTTCGAGGTCTGACCCGGCGATCGACGACAAAGGCCGACTCAAGCCGACGCCTAAAGCACGCGGTCGCTTGTCGCACATCCCTTCTGAACTGGAGAAGGACCGGACGCCAGCACAAGCGAAGCTCACCATACAGTCGGGCAATCTGGTGCTTAAGTCGGCCACGGCAAATAGCTCGGAGACTCCCACTGCTTCGACCACGGTCTCGGCTGCTACCTCGGCCCTCCCGTCAGACTTACCTCAACGAGGACCCAAACGGGCTCGATCTGACGCCTCCTCTCCGAAACCACGGAAGATGCAGACAAGGCCCAAGCCGAGACGATCGATTTGGTTTGATGTCACGGACAATCCGGCTGACCAACCACTTTCGACCTCCTCAACTGCAGCCAAAGGCCGTGGCACTGGGACGATCAAGGCCGCCAAGCTCCAAGGACGTGTCCGTAGAAGGATGGCCAGGAAGATGGAGGAAATCTTCCAGGCCAATAGAGCCGCTGGACTTCACACGGACTCAGCTGCCTCATCCAGTGCTGCATACAACTGTTCATCATGTCCACGTCTGCATCGGCTTAGCCAGTCTTGCAAGCGGCAACACATGCCCCCTTCAAATCGACCTGCCATGTTTCTTGTCTTCGCTCTTCTCAGGTCTAGCCTACTGGTGGCTCCGCCAGACCAAGCTGACAAAGGCGGGGATCGATTTACAGAGCACCCGGAGCTGCAGACCTCTGCACCTAGGTTCGGGCAGCCACCTTGGTGGGTTCCCTGCTCACAAACCTTTGTTGCTCCCTCCGACAGCCACTGCCTGCAACATTTGTGGCTATCAGGCTTGTACCTTCCGACATGTCGGATGCCCGACGGCACGCCCGGATCCTTGCAGGTCCCTTCGTTAATCTACTGGGGCTTTGAAAGGCACCTAAGCTCTTTTCCATGTGCTTATCCAGGTCTTGAACGCCCAGTGTGCACATCCACGACAATGCCAGTCGGGCTCACATGGACCTACGGTGCTTCCCCACACCGTGATGATTATCGATGCACCGTGCCTCGAGGTATGTCAGCTGCACTGGCAACAGGCCCCACTTTGCTGCATGCTTATTGTACTCGTGATGTTTGCTCAAGACATCACACCTGGCAGGGGTGGCCAGACGCTTTCCTGACTGATCGACCTGAGCACTGTCTGGTGTGCCTTCGACACACCAGACCATCTGCTGCTGGTCCTGCTTCGGTACGATGCCCACCTCCACCACCAGGAGCTGGTCTGCAACCCGACGGGCTCTCAGATTTTGAGACTGCCACTACCAAGCGGCTGCTAGCTCCATCTCGCGGTTCCCTTAGCTTGCCTTCAGGTCTGTCTTCGCCACTGGGCGCAGGCCAGTGGGTCGAGCAGGCCTCACTTCGGGACACCCACCTGTCCAACTTGTGCAGGATATCCCGGGCACGTGGCTGGCCTATCGTCTGGCGGACCCATGCTGTAAGTGGTGTCGGCTTGAATACCGTAGATGCACCCCCTATGCCACCCGTATGCAACAAACTAGCACCTCGCAGGCTAACAAGATCAGATCCCGCGAGTCTGTTTCTGCCGAGCAGTTGCAACCCAAAGTCTCCCCCCCGGCACTGGACCTGCACACTATGGATTAGCTGCGTAGACAGTCTGCTGCACCGCACTCTGAAGTTGATGCCAGCATTTTTGACAACATGGACAACCAGCACTCTCAAGTGCCCCTCTCATAATCTCAACATACCTGCCTTGAGCCACTCCGGTCCCAATTCCGGAGACCGACATTTTCGTACGGCTGACAACCTGTCATCTCTCAGTAGCCAGCTGGTTGTCCATCTAGCCTCCGAACAGTCGGTAGGGGCGAGGGTTGTGAGCGGCTGCCACCCGCTCACGAGACCGAAACTCACCTTCGTGGTGAGGGACGGGAAGCCGTGGCAGGAGCCCAATGAATTACACTCTGCTGTGAGGGCAGTCTTGCGAGACCCCCCACAAAACCACACTATTCGCTCTGATCTAGGAGTCACTCTAGGCACTGCCTGTTCCCCTAGCCTGACCTCCTCTCCGTTCTCAGTCATCTGTTCATCGTGGGCTGGTCAGAGCGACCAGACTGCAGGCCCCTGTGGCGTGCTAAATAGCATGGACAAGCTGCTGCCAGGATATGCTCCACCGCAGTCAAAGCCCCGGTATTTCTTCTTCTACAAACAGGGTCTCCCTGTTCGTCTTGTTGCCATCTGGGCTCCAGCACTTCTACATCTTACCTCTCCTGGCCTTCCTCATTCTAGGAGGCCTCCCCCTGGAGTCCAAACACCAACACCTGCCACTCGACCTATCCACACTGCCGACAGGTATTGCCCTCCGTCAACTACGAATCGATTCAGTCAGACCCCGGGCACGACGACGTACCCCAGGCTATGCCCTCGCCCTATCCTGTTCCTCTCGACTCTGCTAGCCCTCCCAAGGTCGATCTGGGGAGTGCCATCTGCACACCCCCTGCACACTACAGTAGCGCGTCACTCAGGGACCCTCACTCAGGCTACCGTCAATTCTAATGAATACACATTTGCCAGGAAGAGATCCTACAAACGTGCCTTACGTCGTGCTGCACAGGACCAGGCTCAGCATACGATTTATCGAGGTCGTGTCTGCACTCTGCAACGGCAGTTTCATCCGAGGCTGGCTGCGCCGACACCTCATACCCAAACCCGAGGGGGATCTACTCCGCTTTCGCAGCCCCCTGGAAACGGTGTATGAAATTCCGTTGCGTGACCATCACACGTACTTGGGCATACGGCATACGCATCTCATATCATTCACAGGCCAAACAAGCAGTCACCTATCGGCTACAGGCTGCGAACCAGGCCTGGCAAAGACTCCGTGGTGTACTGTGCTCCACCAGGCATCTTGCTCAGACACATCGTCTCAGTCTGTGGAAATCCACAGTGCTTCCCACGCTGCTCTATGGCATCGCGGCATCCAACCCAGGTGCCAAGGACATCCAGCGTATGCAGCACATGATGACCAAGCAGGTTCGAGCCATCACCCGATCCTTTGCACATCTTCAGAAAGAATCCACACAGGCTCTTTTGCACAGATGCTCCCTGTCCACCATCTTGGAGCATCTGCAGAGGGAAGCCGCTGCCTTGCATCGTAGCCTGACCAGCCTGAGCACTGACACGAGCTTCGTGACCCAAGCCCAGGTGGAATCAGCTCGAGACACTGCCGCCACACTTCATCTTCAAGTGCAACGTCAATGGCAGGTACCTCTTAGGGACACAGAAGGCATCACTGACCCTGCCGTACACCAGTGTCAGGAGTGTCATCGGGTCTTTACCTCCTTTCGGCTCCTCCGCTCTCACGAGGCTAAGTGGCATGGACTTAAAACCCCTGCTGCTGTCCCGGTGCCTTTTGACAGGTATGCACATGGAACAGAAGGACTTCCAACGTGCCGACACTGTGCCCATCCCTTCCGACAATGGGACGGCCTCGCCAAGCACATTAAACGCAATCGGTGTCAGGTACTCCGCAAACTTGCTACACAACCTCCTGCCGATGCCCCACCCTTGGCTCCGAGCTCCAATGAATCCGAGCCTTTACCAGTCCCTGCCCCGGCCACCCTGCCTCCTCAGGACCTCTCTCAGGGGACCTACATCCTGTCAGACGATCAGGCTGCTCTGCCCCCTCCTGCTCCTGCCGTTATACCTGAACCCCCTGTCTTAGACGCTCCCCTGCAGGACAGCTCCACTACGCCGAGCCATGAGGCTGTACCTCTTTATCAACAATCTCATGTTCTTGAGACACTACGTGCACGCAGGTGGACTGACCTCCTTGAGAAACCGGAGATCTACTCGTATCTCCAGCACCACTGCCCGCTGTGTTACCAGTGGCTAGCCACTCCTACCAGCATCAAGTATCATCTCACCATGCAACATCCAGAGTGGAAAGACTGCCAACCTGCGACTCTCAAGCTTCTTACTGGTTTCCGCCGACATACTGTTGTTCCATGTCGCTACTGCCATCAGCGAAACATCAACAAAGATCGTCATTGGAAACAGTGTCATGTCTTGCATATCTGTGCATTTCTAGCAGCGCACCATGACGCTCGGCGCGGATCCCATGGAGCTGGACGAACAGGAGAGGCAATTTTGGGCCCAGGCCGGTCCGGTCAAACGGGAACAAGAACCGAGAAGAGATGTGCTGCATCAAACGGAGCACTCCAAGAGGCAGCGCCTGGCACCACAGGACCGGAACAAAGGCAAGGGCAAGGGTACCAAGGGCAAAGGCAAGGGAAAGCAGGGCCTACCAAGTCCATCCAGTGCCAACCCGGTCACGGGCTACACAAATGGTTTCGGAAGCCATCCACCCAATCCCTGGACACAGACTCAGGACCTGCAGCCACTGGGAAGTCAAGATCCAGACTGGATGGAGTACAGGATGAATCGACTATCTCAGCTGGTCCTTCGTCAGGAGCAAATCATCTCAGCCATCCGTCAGGATCTGGTCCTCTACCTCTTTGTACGATCCGGACCAGAAGGGATGGTACCAGTTCTCTGCGAAGCAGCGGAGAAGTGGAGGAAGATGAAAGAGGAAGAACCCGAGAAGATCACTTACTCCCTCAAACTCATGCTCTTCAAGCAGCTGCTCATCACCCTACACCAGAGGTTGACCAACATGATTGCGGACGAGGATGCTCTCGCCAAAGCCAAGAACCTGAACTGGATCGACGATCAGAAACATTGGAAACATCTTACATGGAATCCCACCAAACAATGTCTGGAAGTCGACAACTCGGTGAGGCCAATACCGGCGGAAGATCTGTTGGCTCAACTGGTTCAGATGCGGAAGGCAGTTACGGAAGAGACCCTGGTGAGGTTCAAGTCCATGCGGAAGCTCACCACGGAGGTGACCTCCGACTGGATTCAATTCCAGATCTGCATGTCACTTCGCCCGGAGGGAGGAGCCATGTGGAGCACGCTGAACCAGTGGATCGGACAAGCATCGTGGCACACCCTGGGATGCAGGCTCCGTCGCGATCGACCGAACTACGACACCCTGGTCCAGGAAGTGTGGCAACATCAGATGCCATACTGAGTGCGCGCCCTAGTCTCAAGGCTGTCCTTCGATTGATTTTCCACAATCCATCAAATCTGTGCTACCTACACTCTACTATCTATGCCCTTCTGTGGACAATCCTTCAGGCTAGGCTGCATGATGTCTACGTCTCGCCTCCACCGCAGGCTCTTACCATGCTGTGTCCACCAATCACTGCCACACCTAATTGCCCCATTCAGGTGCTCCATTCGGTACCGTGGCTTATGCTGCTGCAAGCTTGGCCTTCTGTACATCGTCAGCATGATGCAGCTGAGCTGTTACCATACCTCTTACCCAGGTTCTCGCATAATGGGTTCAATGGTGGCTGGGAGGCCAGAAACTTCGTACCTGGAGGTATTGCCACTCTTGACAAGGGGCCTACCCAAGCTCCTATCCCGATTGCGCTACCGGCAGGTCCAAGCCTGGAGCTCCAGGCAGCCATTGATGGGTGGAGTGCTCAGGTTACAGCTCGTTATGCACTGCTGACTCCGTCTCCCATGCTCTGCATACAACTTCAGCGCTTCACAAACGCCGAGGGAGTCATGCGCAGGGACACCAGACCACTGGTTGTGGCCTCGACTACTGTTCGTATGCCACTCTTTACAGGTCTGCACACAATGCAAGTTCGCTATGTCCACTACCAGGTCGTCGCTGTACAGCTTCACTACGGGGCCACTCCTGATATGGGGCATTACAGAACTATCTTACGAGGACAACCGCTGTTTGGAGCAGAAAAGTGGTGGATCACTGATGACTCCTGCACCGCAAAGCCAGTCAGTACAGAACACGATGACAACATATATATAGTGTGGCTACGTCAGGTACTACCTCCTGGTGCCTGATGCTGAGCAAGTGTAGTCTTAGTCGATGGAGCTGGCACTGCCCTCCAGAACCCAAAAGAGGTTCCGATACCCCGAAAACCGGGTTATCGTCAGCTCGCTAGGCGAACCCGGACACTTCGCTGCGTGGTGAATGAATACTACTACTACTACTACTACTCCTACTACTACTCCTACTACTACTCCTACTACTACTCCTACTACTCCTACTCCTGCTGCTGCTGCTACTACTACTACTACTACTACTACTACTACTACTACTACTACGCCTGCTGCTACTACTACTACTACTACTACTACTGCTGCTACTGCTACTGCTACTGCTCCTACTGCCACTGCCACTGCCACTGCCGCTACCCTGCCACTGCCGCTAGCACTAACCACCAGAGCGACCACAACCCCGACCACTGCTACTGCTGTCATTGCTGCCACTAACAATTTCCATTGCTCTTCTGCTGCAGTCGGTGCCTACTTCCATGATAGCAACGATGATGCTTATCATGGTCTCTAGTGCCCTCGCCACTATTTATTTTGTGTGGCTGACCTGCCAATGCAGCGAACTATCAACAACCGCCGCCGGTTTGATTCGTAGTCCTCGCATGCAGAGACAGCAATGGCCACCACTGAAGCCTTGATGGCATTCTTCACGACATCAAGTCAGTGCTGGAGGTGACGAAAATCGAGTCTAGTGACCCACCTGCTCGTTGTCATCTCCGTTTTGCTTCTGAAGAAATTCACAGTCCCATACGAAGCCCTCTGGGAGACCCACATCCATACCTGGCAGCTTAGGGCTCCATATGGGTGGTTCTCAATATTAGGGTCCCTTTTTGGGTCCCTATCTTAGTACGGCACCTAATATTTAGTGTACCCAGAAAAGGACCATAAGTTTGACAACCCCCCCCCCTCTGTCCTCTGTCTTTGTAGCGCACCGTGCTGTGTACCCCTAAACCCTAAACCCTAACGGCATACCCCAGGTTTTTCATCTTCATCCCCTCGGTCTTTAAGAGCTGAGGTGGATGCGGCTTACGCGTCGAGGCGACGCGACGGAACTAACCTGGCTTAGTAGCAGGGTCGGTAAACATTAAACTTCTTTCGATGTGGCAGACAATGGCACACCCTTGTAAATCCTGTTCTGCCTTTGGCTATCCAGTGCTAGCTGAGTCGCAAGAGCACCCAAAACGACCCCAGTCTACTGGTAGAGCAAGCCCTGTATCAGGCTTTCGACTTTTGGCTTCGGGATTGGCAAACTTCGAAGCCTGAGCCCTAAGCCTGCCCTAAACGCCCTACACCTAAGCCCTTAGGCAAGAGCTGTGCAAGGCCCGTGAAGCGTGTAGCTCGGCGTCCTGAGCCTCGTTGAAACCGATCGAAGTATTTCTGTCAGGAGTGAAGGGGATGGTAAGTGTAACAGTGTAACAGTATCATGATTGTGAATGTACCGGGGCATGCAGCAGAGCATGTACTTGCTGCAGAGTGACGCATGGCGCATGACAGCAAGGCCTCTTGGCGACCTTACCCCAGAGTCGGCGCAGCAATTGGCTCGCGTCATGACGTCCCGCGCAGCGCAGGCTGCTGCAGGGTTGCAGAACCCAGAGAGCCCAATACCCCTTAATTAAGGAATATGGCTTAAATCATAATATGAAGCCCTATATAATTTAAGCCATATTCCTTAATTAAGGGGTATTGGGCTCTCTGGGAAGCTACGGGCCTCCTCTTTCGTGAAGGACCAGCTGTATGGAATCCGGGCCATCCAGTCAGGGAGAGTGCTCTTCGTCGCACTCGGCAGCGGCGATCGCATTATCCTAGGATGCCCAGTAGTACCCTTATTCCCTTTTTGTAGTCCTAGGTTCCTTATAAAGTTACCCAATACCAAAAAGAGAGGCCTTTTTATTCTTTCTGCGTGCGACATGTCACTGTCAGCGAATCGACACCGGTAGCCTGAAGAAATGCCTTTACTATATAGTACAATATACCACAAACCTCTATTCTAGTCGTTAAGGCCCCTGTAATACAGAGCCATGGGAACCCTTGACGGAGCCCCTAATAAAGGACCTTTTTAAAGGAACCCTATTCAAGGCCCCTTAAACCCTAAACCCTAATCATTAAGGCTCCTATGCCTCCCCGGGAGGCTTCGGCCCAAAGAATGGCCGGCGCTGTCCTGCACTGGGCAGAGGCCAGACTGCGTCTCGTGCTCTTGAGGGGTTCTTTATGGGCTTCTAGGAGGTCTAGGATTAAGGTATTAGGGTTGAGGGTTTAGGAGTTAGGGTTGAGGATTTAGATTTGTTTTTTGGTTTTTGTAGGGTTTCATAGAGTGGTCATGCAGTTTTGTCGGGGTTTATACCGATTGACATAGGGGCATGATTTTTAGACACGGGCGCTTGGGTACACGATAAGCAAGTTAATTTGGATAACATGCAGCTATGCGCCTGTGGGGATTGTCCGGGCATACTGATACCAATATTCCGACCCCTCCCACATCTAGGATCAAGGTTTACCGTAACGGCTTTACGCGCTGTCCATAAGCCTGTAACCTTTACTTCCTTGGGCTGACCCTCCTAAAAAGGGACCTTTTTGAAACGGTCTATATCCCCAAATCCCAACTCCTACGGTTGATGATACAAATCCTGAATTACCTTAAGGGGCTCTAAACTATGGGAATTATGGTATATTCCTCATTTTGAGTATTGCAGGTTTTAGATCATCAACCGTAGTTTAGACCGCAGAATTGAGGCATCAGGCCGGGTAGGGGCTTGAAGTAGCGTATCCCAGAGGCTTCATACACACTGCCATTATGGAGTTAGGTACCAAAAGACCCATCCCTATTCTGGTTTCGGGGACCGAATTCCTATATGAGCCGTCGGGGTATCAGACTGGTTCAAGACCCAACCCTTCAATTAGGCTCTGATATGGTATTCTTTTTCCGAAAGTTTCAACTTTTTACACGAGGGGTTTTCGGGAAGTACGGTATAGGGGATAACATATCATGCGCGGCGCGGGGGTGGGGGGGTCCCAGGTACCGATTTAGGATGGTTTTAAGTTTTAATTCCACCGTTTATCAATAAAGAGCCCTAATTATGAATGATTTTGGGGGACTGTTGAAATCGACGCCTAGTAAGCCTAAAAAAACCCTAGACTCTGACCCTAAACCCCAAATCCTATCCCCAAACCCCAAGTACCCTAAATAGTAGGATCCTTATTACATATATATATATATATATATATATATATATGGACCCCAAAATAAGGTACCCCTTGTTTTCGGAAGCTCCCAAATCGCTTTGTAAAAAGAACGACTCCAGAGGTCTGAGAAGTCAGAGCCCGCTCCACCACCGACGCCCGATGCCCCGCTGTCCAGCGTGGGGGATCCGAGCTGCAGGGATCTTGGGTCTTTAGGTTTTACGGTTGAGGTCTTTGGATTCTGAAGTTTATAGGATGGATGTAAGGTTTGTAGGGCTCAGTAGGATGCTTACCTGAACCCCAAAAGTACGTGGAATAATAGCCTGTTTTAGGATTTGGGTCATAATTTGCCTACTGTTGGGAAGTTTGGGTAATCTACTTCAAGGTTTTGGGGCTTAGGGAGTTGAAGGTTCAGGGTTTAGGGCTTAGGATTTAGGTAGGTTCTTCTCATGGTGGAGGGCTTGATCGGCAATGCTTTGGAGTATATTATGTGTTGCGTCGCAGGCCAGCCGACGTCACATTGATCATGCCCTGTGTTGATGCAGTCACTTTCTTGGTCGTTGAGAGGATTCGACGTGCCATAGTAAGTTTGCGGCCGATAAGAATACAGAATCAGCTCGGGAATTGTTCATTTGCTTCCTCTTTTTCCAATGATCCGTTTGGCCTCTGATTCGTTCAATGTTTCCCAAGGCATCATGTCAGCAGTTTACAAGACCATTTCCCCCTGTGGCCGAGGGACCGACAGCATTCGTTGACACTCGATGTATTTTCGGGCACTTCTCACAGAGCAAGATAGTGAGACGAAGCACCTTGGACTGTGCTGTTGCTTGCCAAGGTCCAGTTTTGCGCCCTGAGTGACTTCGCGGCAGTACAGGAAGTAGAAGCCGGACTTGCCATGCAGGGGCCTAAAAAATTGCAATCGCCTTCGAATGCTATGAGAATGTACCTCCAAAAGCCGTGGGTCACGCAGGGTCAAAAGTCAATCCGCAACCACCGGGGTCAGCTGAGCATCTCAGAGCCTGGCTTCTTTTTGACTTGACGTTGAGGCGTCGCAATCATGAGGGTATGTAAGGCAATGTAAGGTTTAGGGCTTTAGGCTTTCGGGAAGGGTATGCGCGTATAGTATAAGAGTTTCGGGATTGGTGCCTCCCCTACTACATCGACAGCAACAATCATTGGACTTTACCAAGCACGGCTGCGTGTAAGGTAGCTGGTTAAAAGCAGAGCATCTTTGGCTAATAGGTACGTGCAACCCGACTTGCCCCTCACCCATGCGCCTTCAAGTAGTTTGAGTCCTGGTAGCATGTACCACTATTTGTCTTCGACGCCTACTTGTCGTGTCCTGGGCTGATGATGAGCCTCGCGTTCAGGTGTTTTGAAACGTTTGGCCCAGACCCTTTCATCAATGCTGATCACAACCATTTACAGCTGGAAACACTTACGCCACATCAGTACGTAGTAGTAACTTAGCACGTCGTCCCGAATCAAGCCCTTAACCCGACGGTCTAGATTCAAGATTGAAGTCCGGACGGACGGTAATTTCAGCTTATGGGGTGCCTGCCAATAATTTCCATAGGTAGTGCTTTGAAGAGGCACTGTAGTACATCCCAGAGCAGCAAGGCAGCTTCGAGGGTGTCTCAACGCAGCTGGCGGCACAACTGGGCGCCACCGGCGAGCGCTGCTTCCACCGGGAGCTCAAGGCGACAGAAGACGTTAAGAGCTTAAGGTTATAAGGGTTCGGGACGGGTAGGGTCTGGTCGGGCAGGCTTTGGGATGATTCGAGTTGGAGGCTTTTGGATGGGGGGTTGCTTCTCTTTCTGATGATTCCGGCATTGGGTGCCCTTGAAGCGCTTTAACTTGTCACTTGACCATGCGGCTTGCTGATTGGAACAACGATGAACGACGGAAGTTCCTATATAGGAACTACTTTAAGGCCAAAGTACATACTATTTGAGTACATGGACCCTTATAGGCATTACCAACCCAGACAGAAAAGGTTCACCAGATCCCGGATCTTTTGGAGCGGCATTCCCCACCAGACGTAAACAGAAGCAGGGTGAGTTGCAAGGGCCGAAGCCGCTTTATTCTGCCTCCAGATATGATAGTTGGGCTTGCTGTATGTTTGACGTGTATATATGTTTGTCTACTATTGTGTGTCGTGCCATGTGCTTCATTAATCGTTTCTATGTACACTCTACATGTTTGTGTTTCAGGTTCATAGACCTATCATGCATACAGACACACATGCCTTGACATTCTACCCCATATACTTTTGGAGCCCTAATACCTACTATGTACCTACCACAATTTTTTTTGGACCCTTACAGTACTTCCTTCTCTAGAAACCCTACATTCTGCTATAATCGTAATTACTTGGACCCTTGCGGTACTTCTTAATTTTAATTTCCTACTATAGAAACCCTACATTCTACTACAATGGTACATGTACCCTTGTGGTACATCTAGGTTCACCACACCTCCCTACAGGAAGTGCGGCAACGCTGCCTCGTGGCCATGAAGGTGACGCCCGAACGGGAGAGATCTGCGCGGGGTTTAGGTTTTCGGTTTAGGGTTTAGGGACTTGAGGTGTAGGGTTTGGGGTTTAGGGACTTGAGGTGTAGGGTTTAGGGTCTAGGGATTTGAGGTGTAGGGTGTAGGGTTTAGGGACTTGAGGTGTAGGGTTTAGGGTCTAGGGATTTGAGGTGTAGGGTGTAGGGTTTGGGGACTTGTGGTGTAGGGTTTGGGGTCTCGGGATTTGAGGTGTACGGTGTAGGGTTTAGGGGCTTGAGGTGTAGGGTTTAGGGTTTGGGGTTGGGAGTTTCGCGGTTTAGGGTTTGGGGTCTGCGTGCGCGACTTTCAGGAAGCACTAAAAACTTCTTTGAAGCCACGACTGGTGTTTCTAAGGCTGCGCACATGCCCAAGGTTCTCTTTAATAGGGCTTTACATGTGAGTCTTATAGTAAGATCTATAGCTGTTCTCGAAGATTACGGGTCCTGTTGTTGGGAGACCCCTGCTGTTTTGGTGTGTCATCTGTTTTGAAATAGTAAGTTCGTGTTTAATGACGTTCGGCCGCGCAATGTGAGTGGGTACTCTAACCCCAAATCCGGCAAGGAAGCATTCCGAGAGGTTCGGCTGTGCCCCAAAAAGTTGGAAACCGGATTAAGGCCAAATGGTGCTGGGATTCCCTATACATTACTCTTAAGGATTGAGGCTACAGGGTTTCCAACTTTTGGGCTTCTACTGTAGGCATGCAGGCATGCACGCTCCTGAGGGGCCAGCGGCTTCCAGAAAAGCTTGAAGAGATAAATCAGCTGGAATACGTGAGTAACGGCACTTCTGGCAGCTTGGCCACACAACATAATGCAACAAACCCTCAGGAACCAACAAAATCACACGTACACACACACACACACACACACACACACACACACACATTGCGCGCGAGAGAGAGACAGAGAGAGACAGAGGGCTAGAGAGAGAAAGAAAACGAAAGACTTCCTTGTGCTCGGGCCGACAGCCCGGGGAGGGGCCGGCAGTAGGACCTGAGTTGCACGCGGTGTCAGGCGATCGAGGCATCGATGTGGCCTCCCGGCTTAAAGCAAAGCACTGCTCGGTTTATCAACATCGGTGGTCAAAGGCAAAGGTTTTCGGAGGCTTAGGACATGGGGCACGCAGGATGTAAGCTAATGAAGATCATGCTTTGAAGTTGGGGCTCGCCTTAAGTCAGCTTAGTCTTTAGCATTAAGACCTTACAAAAACGGGTAGGTTTTGGCAGTTGCAGGTGGTCCAAGGAGCTTCGAGCACAGACTGAGTAGACTGAGTAGAGGCGGCGTAGATCTAGGATTCAATGCTTCATTCGTCCTAAAACAAACGAGCCAAGCCTCTGACATATATGGTAATATAGGACCCTAAATATATAGTAGAATCCTTATTATAGGGCCCCCCAAAAAGGTACCCCCTGATTTTCGGAAACTCCCACATGTTCTCTCCAAGCAAACCAGTCGATCCGACCTCAATCCGGATCTAAAGTCCGAGCACATTCGCCGAAAAGGGTTTGGGCTTTGGTTTAAACGGCTCAGGCTGTTTGATTTGGTATTCAGGGTTTTGGTTTGGGGCTTTTTCTCCCTCTCCTCTCTCTCTCTCTCTCGCTATCTGTGTGTCTCTCTCTCTCTCTCTCTCTCTCTCTCTCTCTCTCTCTCTCTCTCTCTCTCTCTCTCTCTCTCTCTCTATGTAGATGCAGATGATGCATGCATGTATACACAAAAAGCTACACACACATATGTTTCTGTAGCTCTGCACCCTCAGCACAAGGCCTCCAGGATTCCCATCTTGGCCTTCAGTGCCTTGGCACACCGAGCCTCCTGCACCCTAAGTGCCCCCTAAGCCCGATTCTGAACCCAAAGGGTCCAAGTATCATTATGGTATAAACTTATAGGGTATTTTTTTGGGGGGGGTCTAAGTATATACCATAGTGATACCTGGACCCTTTGGGGAACACCACGATGGTCCACCACACCGCTACACCAGGATAGGATCCTGAAGCAACACCCCACAACAGCAGCAGCAACGACAACCGATCCTAGACTCTGGACTCTGGACCCCGGCTTGGCAGTGCAAAGCATACAAAGTTCTCGTGCGGCTCCTAAAAGGTAGGCTTCTCAGTTTTAAGGCAACTTGGAACTTGGAAGCGAAAGGAACAGGGCGCATGAACGCCAGGATCTACCACACCTGTGCTTCTGCGGAACCTGCGGTGGGAAGCGAAGAGCGTCGAAGAGGCTGCAAGGCCTCTCACCCTTTGGAGTTTGATCAAATGGTTCAAGGATCATTAGAGGTGCAGAAGGTGATTACAGTTCAGTGTTTTCAGGATGAGGATTTCGGCCGAGGGTGTTGCCTATGAAAGAGTTCACTTCGACGGTTGTTGCGTATGGTTTAGGATGTAGGGTTGAGGCTCCGGCTGGATTGAGGGATTTAGGGCGTGACGGTTTTTGACTGCGGTGGAAGGATTATATGATATAGGCCTGAATAATTGTGCTTCGGGTTACCTCAGACCTCCCAAACCTTGAAGGTCTTGCCGAAACCCGCAACCCTTCAAACCCTAAGCCCAACAACCTAAACCCCTCTGCAACCTCCAAAAGCCAAACCTTGAGCCCTAACCCAAAACGCAATAGAACCAAACACCCGAGAAGTTAGGCCTTATCACGCAGTGCTGCCGCAGGAGGCCGCTGACGTGGCTCCACCCGGAAATGCTTCGGCGGTGCTGGCTGCATGCCTTCAAGAGGACGAGGCATCCACCTCGGGGTTTGAGGTCTGTGGGCTCGTGAATTGCGAACCCAACAACGACCCTCAGTCCTAAACCATTTTCCGTGAGTCGCAGAAATATACATCCATGTACAACGCCAAGCTTTCATAGCCCGGGCCCTGGAGTTAAAGCCCTCACCCTAAATCCAAAAAATGAACACACCCAAATCCCTAAGCAACCTGTAAACAACCTATGCCATAACACCACGCAGCTCTATAAAGGCTTAGCAAAACCTATCGCACCCCCGCCAGGGGAGTCTAGAGAGCCACCTTGCTCGGCTCTCCGTGTTTGCAACTGCACCACAGATCGACGCCGAGGTGCCCTGCGTGAGGATTCGGGATGGATACGGTTCAGGGTTTATAGGGCTTATGGGGCTTATAGGGTTTATGCGGTTTCGGGGTTTAGGACCACGGATTTGGGGTGTTTGGACTTGAGACTCCGGATTTAGCTTTAGGGGCTTAAGAGTCGGCTGCGGGTTTAGTATTCGGGGTTTCGGTACATTAGGACTCCAGATCTCGGGCCCACGTTTAGTTTATGGTTCAGGGTTGGGGGGTTAACTCATGTTTTTGGAGTCATTTTACTTGCGTTTGGGGTTTTCTTCGTGGGGCAAGATCTGAAAGGTGCTCTACGAGAATGCAGCGTTCAGGGATCGGACCAAGCACTCTCGATGTCCCCATATAGCACCTGGAACCCTATTCAATTGGCTCAGGTGGCTAAGGAAACTAGAGCAGTTGCATCTTCCTGCTTTTAGGGACAGACCCGATCGTGCCTCGGAACAGTTTTGAAAGCTGCAATAAACCCCATACAACCCTGTTTGGTTTTTCTAAAGACTAAACTTGACTGAGCCCCAACCTTCAAATCCTCGTCTGGAAAATGCCTCTATGAGAACCCTTTACGGTCTACGTACATATACTACATATGGGCACATGGAGCCTGACGGTAAGCCCCCGTGTCATTGAAACCTTAGATGGTGACTTCTGAACTCTGAACCCCAAACTCTAAACCCTAGACCCTAAACCCCAAACGCTGTCGTATCCGTGTATGGCAGACGCTGCGGCGTCGCGCGGCAGCGCTTCGCTGTGCCAAGGCCGCTGCACTGGTCCGGCGCCGTGCTCGGAGGGTTCCACATTTTGGGTTTTTGGGGTTCAGGGTTCTGTTGGAACTAGGGTTCCTTTAAGGGTCCCTTTAAAGGGGATCTATAGGGGTTCCTTAAAGGGGTCTGTAGGGTTTAGAGTTCTGTTGGGTACTTAAAGGATCATGGGACTTAGTAACTAGGTTTATAATGAAGGCAACTATACTTATCACTAGTTATAACCCCAATTCAGGTACTTCTATCCTTACTTGCTAAGTCCCATGATCCTCCAAAAAGGCTTAGGGTTCAATTTGGGTTTTGGGTTCAGTGATTCAGAAATTTGGGATTCAGAACTTCGAGTTTAGGGTTTAGAGTTCGCCAAGGGCTGGGGGCCGGTGTGGGGTTTTAGAGAGAGTGTTTAATATAGGGGCCTTAATGATGATCTATACTATTTTGGGGGTTCCTTATTATAACTATAGTATAATGGGTCCCAAAACCCTACTCTAATTATTAAGGCCCCTACATTAGATGTGTTTAGGGAATCAGGTGCTTGGCTCCCCCAATCCTGAAAGAATGAACTAATCCGACGCGTGGGTTTCGAGACAGAGTTGTGGGGCTTGTGCCTCATGGTAAATCAGCGGGTCATCTACCACTCGCTGGGCTTTGAGGTCTACAGGTAGAAGTACGCGAACATGGCGGATGGTGGATTTTGTGATCCATGTACATGTCCTGTCAAGTATTGGCCGTAAGGAGTTCCCGTATACCTATCGGGTGATGCCATACATTTTGCAGGGTAACTAGTTTATGGTTGGGATCTGCTGAATTCAGAAAAGCAGGTACTCTAAAAATGGGGTGGCTCAAGACACTCTAGGTAGTCTACGATAGTCTATAGCCCATTTACGGCCAATGCATATGCTGTAGAGTTGCATGGGCCCTGAGGGTTCACCTTTTCTTCCCGCCGAAAGGGAAATATCGACAATGACCCCCTAAACCTTAGACCCCTACACTCCTAAACTTCCCAAACACTAAACCCCAAACGCCAAACCGCTGACACCGAAACTCCTAAACTCACCAAGACTTTAAACCCCAAACCTTAAACCCGATTACTCTAAGAAACCCGATTACTGCAAGAGCCGACTTAAGGCCTGAGGAGATTGTTGCACGCCCGACGCTAGGGATGCATTTGGCGGCGGGGTGTGGCTTGGGGTTTAGGGTTTAGGGTTAGGTACTGCCCCCTTACAGTAAGAGTCTATAATAGGGCTACTATTAAGGTCCTAATATATCTATATTATGAATATTATTCAACTACTACTGAGTGGGGGCCGTACCCAAGTTTAGGGTCTTTGAGGGCCCGGGCATTCAGGGTTTAGGGTTCGGGGCTCTGAGATAATTGTGAGAGCCTGGAAATTCGCAAGAAGCATGCTTGAGTAGCCGAAGTAGCTCTGAACCATGCAGCTGACTGGGTACAGTCAGTCAACACATTTCCGGTTGTTGGAGGGTGGGAGCACTATATACGGAATCTCTTAATCTAAGATCATGACTTCGGGGCTGGCACGGTTAAGGATTTCTTCATAGCGCGAGTGTTTAACGGCTCACACCGATGTGCAGTGCTGCAACGTCGAAATGAGTGCTCCACGGATGTTCTTGAGCACTCACATTTTGTTGAACTAAATCCTCCGTGATGTACAAGGATGTCCTCTCGAAACATCAGAAGCCCGGCATGCATGCAGGAACAAGATGCAGCAACAGATAATCACGTCAGCCGATGTCCCCTTCCGAAACCCGAAACCAGAAACCAACACGTCACGGCCGGTAAAGAAAGTCACATCAAATCCTAAAGCCCAAACCCTAAACCCAAACCCCCAAACCCTACAGGCCCTGAGCCCGGAACCGTATGACCCCCAAACATAAACCACAATTCAACAAGGGGGGCCACCTGGGCTTCAGAAAAGGCAATAGGGCAGCATCCAGCGGCCTTGGTAATTGTAATACTTGGAGGATCATGGGACTTAGTAAGTAAGGTTATAAGTACCTTAATTGGGGTTATAAGTAGTTATAAGTATAGTTACCCTAATTATAACCCTAGTTACTAAGGGTCATGATCCTTTAAGTAGGGTGCTTGAAAAGGGCCCCTTTAATGGTTACTACAAGGCCCTAACAATTAGAACAGGGCTTTCGGGTATAGTAGAGCAAAGCTATAATCAGCAACCCTAAGGAATAGTATAACGAATTCCTCCGACCCCTATCTATACTAAGCCCAGACGGTTTGGGGCTTTGAGCTGAAGACCCGGGGCTTAGGGCTTACCTTTAGACACCTGGTGCGGAATTCGTTGGGGGATCTTGCTATCCAACCTAGGATGGACGTGGGCGTAGACTGCTTGCCTTCGGAGCTTCTGAAGGCGCAAATGTCAAGCACAAGAAGCAGTTGACTGAGTACATGGTGTTCAGAATATGTAGTATAGGGGCCTAATCGGGCCCAGTAATTAATATCAGCGGGGTTCCTTTATAGGGTTGCCGTAAGAATTCAGAGCGCGCGGTTTGAGGTTGCAGGATCTTTGTTGTCAAGGTTTCTGGTACATCCTTTCCAGCAGACAACTTCTTGAAACCCCACTTGGACCTTACAAGGCAATATTTTGTTTTTTTGCAGGAGGGGGTTGGTGATGCTCTAATTTCTGATTAAGTTATTGGATCTTACCTATAAGATTGGCTCTGCAGGAACATGGTACTGTAGTCAGGGGCTTAAAATAGACCCTAAACCCAACCTGTAGCCCAAAAACTTACCTTTTCAAGGGAATAGAAAGAAACCGCACCAAGGAACCCTACAAAGCTTGATTTTTTGGCACATTGGGGCCACAGGCAAATCTCTTAAGTTAGCTTGAGCAACCTGAGACGAGGCTATAGGGTCGAGGGTTTAGGGCAAATCATATGTCAGTTCCATGTCGACTGTATCTAAAGTTCAGGAATAGCTTTCAATCAAGACATGTACAATGCTTATAAGAGTAACTATATTGAGGTGCGCATCCATCCATCCAGCCATCCCTCCGTCCATCCATCCATCCATCCATCCATCCACCTACCATCCATCCATGGGTACATGCAGGCACATTCACTATAGTGTGCCTTTGGGCCGAAATCCCCAAGGTTTGCGTCACGAGTCAGCTTGATACTCACGAGCATTGAACTGTGCTTGAGATTCGAGAACCTAAACTCCCCTCCAGGGCTTTAGCGGTTTGGGGTCAGGGTTTCGGGCACCTGATCTTCAAAGTTAACTGTAGAGCTTTTATGGGGGACCGGCGGTTCAATCGGATCTTTGCTACAGGGGTTCCCTTAATGGAGCGACCACGCCGCATTTCTGAGAAGCAGTCTGATCACCTCTGAGTTCGTTGATGCTTGGATTCTGGCGAGCCTATAAACCCTAAACCCCTTGTCGAAACCGCAACCCATGACCCAAAAATCGCCGGTCCCAAACATGTAAGCCTAGGCATTCCAGCCAAGAGCTCGCTCCAGAAACGGCCATCTAACAACTTAACAGGGCTCCGCCCGAAACCTTGATCTGTAAAATCAAATCCCCAAACCCCTAAATATCTAAACCCTTGAACCCCTGAATCTCAAATCCCAAAACCGAAGACTAGGATGCCCAGTAGTACCCTTATTCCCTTTTTGTAGTCCTAGGTTCCTTATAAAGTTACCCAATACCAAAACGAGAGGCCTTTTTATTCTTAGGTTACTGGGTATCCTAGAAAACCGAAGATGTCAGCTTCTGAGACGGCCTTCTACAAAGACCTCGTGAAGCACTTTGCCGAGCTTCCTTGGATCTCACTGAAGCACCCGAACTGCACTTCAGGAGTGCCCTTTACTTTATGATAGGGTTTAGGGTTTAGGGCCTTAAATGCCCATAGGCCCCATATAGTAGTTCCTTTCGGGACTGCATATTTTTCAATTCTTTAAGAAAATCCCAAAAGGGAACCAACTTGCCCTAGGCTCCATGTTGTCAACACCACAAACCCAGAAGCCGCCGAAAACAAAACCCTAAACCTTCAAACTGTCCTCAACCCTAACACACAGACCCCCGGGAGGATCCAAAAAGTAGATCCCTTAATGGGGGTTCCTATAAAGTACCCTTAGTAGTATAGGGCCCCAGATTAGGGGATCTATTTTCTAAATCCTCCGAGGGGTCTGGGCACACAAAGCTCACAAACTCCCGCAAATTAACCCTAAGCCGCGAAGCTCTTCCGAGCGAAGGCATCCGTTTCTCCCGCGCTACGACCGGGGCACATTTCTGGAGTTCGTGGCCTGGCCTGGCATTGGTATGGGAGTTTTCGATCATTTGGGGTACCGTATTTCAGGGTCCTTACAATCAGTATTCTAAAAATTTCGGGTATTATATCAGATTAGGGTCCCCTATTTCCGAAAGTAGAAGAAGTCGAAGCCTTGAGCTTTTTACGCCCTGAATCCGAATCCTCAACCCTGTAAGGCCCCAGGGAACCTTAAGGGTTCAGGGTTTAGAGTTTAGGGTTCAGGGTTTAGGGTTTAGGGTTCAGGGTTTAGGGTTTAGGGTTTAGGGTTTAGGGTTCAGGGTGCGAGTTCGCAGTACCTCACCTGGAAAGTTGAAAGTTTCAAACCGAGACTCGTCATCGTGCAGCAAAGAACCCGATTCCCCGAAAACATCCTATGCCCTGGTTCTGCAGAGTCATCCTTAAACCCTAAACCCCTATACCCTAAACCCCGGAACCCTAAACCCCTAAACCCGAAACCCCTAAACCCCTACACCCTAAACCGAAGGGGGTTCAACCCTCAGTCTCTCCCGGACGAGTGACGCTGAGTCATCTTAAGCGCTCCTAGTTTTGGCCTCGAATCATGTGGCCAAAGCTCTATACCTTAGGGACCCAAAAAGCACATAAGCATAAGCATTTTATGGGGATATCCCTACCTTACTGGGCTTCATTATAAGGGGATTTATATGGGATATCCCTATCCTAATGTTTGCTTATGTGCTTTTTTTGGGCCCTAATACCCTAAACCCTAAACGCGAAATCCCCAAGCCCTACTAAGGCTCAGTCTTTGCCGACTTGGGTGTCCTGGATGTTCGAGAACCTTCGCTTGCATGAAGCTGCTTGAGGCTTCGGGTGGCTCAGGGTTCACTTATTTACACTTTGGGGCTTAGGGCTTAGGGCCCTAATCCCTGGAATCTAGGATGTTTAGGAGCTTTGGGTTTGGGGGTTTAGAGATTAGGGTCTACAGCCTTATATAACCCTAAACCATAAGCCCTAGGGGTGTTTAGGGCTTGGGGTTTGGGGGTTCAGGGAAATTTGGGTTTGGGCTTGAGCGCAACATACGAAGAACAACCCCATACGGGGTTCGTGTTAAGGAGTTTTTGGAGGTTGCCATGATAGGGACCTATAGTAAATGCTGTGGTTTATGGTAACTTAAATGAAAACCATTGCAAAAGGAACCCCGTAGACCTTCAGCACCTTCAGCATTTAAACCCTACGTACTGGATCCTACTAAGCCCTATAATTCCTGAGCCCTAACCCTAGTCGGAAAAGATCCAACAAAAAAACAGAAAAAACTAACCCAACAGTTTCCCTAAGCCCTGTAAACCCGAAGCCTTGCCTCTCAGTCGTGGACCGAGTCAATGCAAACTTCAAAAGCGTCGTCTTCCTTCGGTTGTTTAAGATCCGTCTCACTCGGCAAGCACTTCTCAGCCCTAAACCTTATAAGCCCAACTTGAATTCCACGCACTTCTAAGCACTGCATCTTCAGCAGTAAGCTATGAGCCTCAATACCAGAAGGCGAAGCCTCGGGGTCCAAAACTTGTGCAAGACAGTATCACCCAAGGGCCCTATAGTTACTGTTCTGGGGGATACGTTGCCAAGTCACCAAGAGTAATTCCGACTATAGAAACCCTACATTCTACTTTACAGGTACTTAGGACCCGTAGCGTAACCTTTAACCCGAAGCCGGAAACGCCTGCCGAGTAGACAGTAGGCCAAAGCCGTCAAGGAGCCCAAATCCAGCAATTTCAGAGCCGACGGCAGCCAAGCCCGGTGCCAAGCCGCCGCCGCCACCCTCCACCGGCCCAAACACAGGGATTCCATAGCCGCCAGCAACCAAGCCGTACTTGTCTCTGGCACGCAAAATGCATACCAGAATTGCAATCCAGCAGCATTTAGCTTCTTCTGCGGCTGGGTAAAGTTATGCTTGACATGCAAGAAGGCATGCTTGGCTTCCTGCAGTACACCGCCAACGCCTGCAAGGCTGACGGCTGTATCGCCAGCGTTGAGAATGCGAAGGATGCCCCAAAGAAGATCGGAGGAGCTGAGCCAGGCAGAGACGGTAACCGCGCTATTCTGGAAGGAGGTGGAGGCTTCTGCTACGATCCCTCAAAGGAGCAGTTGGCGAAAGATGAGCGCGATGCAATGTCGCGAGACGCTTGTCCATTGTCCATGGGCAGCGTCTTTGCCCTAAACCCTAAACCCTTCTACCCCTCAGAAACAAATCAAACGGAGGACTGCTTGGCGCAGGCCCCCGAAGGGCCCAAGTATTTATGGTGTTCGGTACCCAACTAGGACCCTTATGGGCAGGCATAGACAGAACAGGCTTTAATTGATGGTTCGAAGAATCCTAGGCTCTGGTTTTTCTACGACAACGTCTTCCTGCCGCTCTTTCGCCATTTGGCCGCACGACTTGGCTTGCCGCTGGAGTATCATTAAAATTTGAAGCCATGCACATACGAGACGCCCAACATATCCGGGTGGAAAAAATGAGTGACCATATAGACCATATAGTATGCCCTGATGGTCACTGCACAGCGGTGCTGAGACCCTGTTCTGATTCTTCAGGCTTCGATCTCATGTCTTCGTACCCCTAAACCCTAAAGCCTGTCTTTCAGGTGACCAGCCCTTCTGGGGCGCCTACACGGCACCGCTCTTTCGACTCCCTCCTTGGGCGGTGCCCCACGGAGTTGACCGGCGCGAGGCCGGGAAGGGATCGACTTGTTTTGAGGGTTTGAGGGTTTAGGGCTTAAGGGTTTAGGGTTTAGGGGTTTGGTGTGTTGGGGTTTTGGTGTTTTGGGGTTAGGGGTCTTGCGGTCTGGGGTTAGGGGTCTTGGGGTTTTGTTTTGGCGGTTTAGGGTAGTCGGCATTTGGCGTTTGTCCTTTTGCTGTGTTTCGGGTTTTGGGCTTTGGGGGTTCGATTTCAGGGGTTTAGGGGTTTGGGGTTTTCGCGTTTGGTTTAGAGGTTGAGGGGTTCCGGTTTTAGGGGTTTGGGGTCTAGGGTTCGGGCATTTGGGGTTTAGGGGTTTGGTGGTATGAGGTGCAGGATTTCGTTTTAGGGCTTATACAGGGGTTAGGGTACTGAGGTTTAGGGCTCAGGGGGTTTAGGGGTTTAGCGCTTTGGGTTGCTTCTGTGAGCATTGTGGAAAGACTAGCATGAGCCACGATGTTGTTGCCTATCCTTGTAGTTGCCTGACTGCGAAGCCGTTTCAGCCCAATTATCACATAAGCCAACATGAGCCCTAAACCCTAAATCCTAAATCCTAAACCCCAAACCCTAAATCCTAAACCCCAAGCCCCCTAAAGACTTAAAGCGTGGGTTTAGAGGCAAGGGCAGACTCAAGGGCGGCACGCGCGGCAGAGCTCAAGCTTGTGGAAGACTTGGTTACCCATAGGCTCCAAAGTAGTTCCTTCTTGGGATTACCCTATAGAATTCTTAAGCATGAACCCCCCAAAAGGAACTACTATGGAGCCTCTATTTATAGGTAATTACGAACATCGGTGGCCGCCGCATGATGTTCTCAAAATGCGCTAAACCCAACTCCTTGCTCTGAATCCTGGAGGCTGATACCTAAATTCTTAGCCTTAAGCCGCCTTTCTCCCAGAGCTATAACAAGCCCTATAAGCGACCTCTAAGTCGTATATCCAGTATCCCGAAACCCTAAACCCAGTCAAGAAGCCATGAGGTGGTCCTGGAGCGCTTGGTCGAGATGTTGGCCTTTGACAGGCCCTCCTTCGAAACTTTGTGTCCAGTGTTCGGGTTGAGGGTTTATGGTTCACGGTTGAGGGTTTAGCGCGAATACGAAGCTTAAGGACCTGAATGTTCCAAGTACCTAGTAGTCACATACTCTCCAAAATATGGGACTACTATCCTAAACCCAAGTACCTAGTTATTGGGTCCTTTGAACCCTTAAAGTAATGGTTTAGAGGTTTCGGGCGGTGTTTTAGGCCGTCAACCCTGAACCCTCGGCCGCAGACCCGAAAGGGGTTTAGGGCGGGGTTTCATAAGGCTCGGCTTTCGTGTATACAGGAAACCGGGATGTTAGGCTTCAGGGTTTCGGGGTTGGGTTCAGCCTTCAGGGTTTAAGGGAAGTTTACCCAAAGGGTCCAGGTATCATTATGGTATATACTTAGACCCACCAAAATACCGTATTAGTATATACCATAATGATACTTGGACCCTTTGGGTTTAGGGTTAACTTTCTGGGGTTGAGGGGTTAGGCTTTGTGAGTTTATGCGTGGATGTCTGTATTTGGGACAGGGCGGAGACCTGTGCATGTAGCCTATACTATACCTGAAGCCCAGGGGCATAAAACCCGACATTTCTTATCTATCTTGCTGTTTGCATCGTCAAGGTCAGGGGCCGAGTCAAGGGCTTGTTTTGGGCGGAGGAGGGCGGCCGTGAAGCCTTTGCCAAGGCCCGCATCCTAGGCCTAAACCCTACTACGCCCGCCCTTCCAGACAAGCGTCACCAAGAGTTTCTTCTCCCTGGAGACCTGACACCTGAAAGCCCCACACCCTCAAACCGTAAGCCCCTAAGCCCTAAGCCCAAGCCCTCAAACTCTAAACCCTAAACTAAACCCTAAACCCTCAAGCCCTAAACCCCTAAACTCTAAACCCTACATCACCCATAAGCCCAAGCCTTTAAAGCGTCTTTCCAGGCCCTCGCCTTCCAGCCAGGGCGTGTCGATGGCAGAGGCCGGGCCTGTGCTGATATCTTGGGGGTAGTTTTGGAGGGCTTCAATAATTAGAATAGGGTTTAAGGGGTCCTTATTAAGATTATCGTATAATATACCTCCAAACCTTATTCTAAGTATTACGGCCTCTATGTGACTTTTCTTTTGCTTGGGGGCCCAGCCCACCATATAGACCAGACGCTTTCCACAGAGATATGGAACTGCTGGGGGGGGTCGATGTCGGCACAAGCCGTGACAAAGCTCCGAGGTAGCTTTGAAGGCCTTTGGGGGGTGTTGTTGATCGAAGCAACTTGAGGAAAATTATATTCCATGTCCGCGTTTTGTACGCGACAGAGGGCATCGTGGCCTTTGCATCGCACAAGGCCGCTGCCCGGCGCTGCCCATCCCTGAGCCCCAGCCCGACTTCTCGTTTTCGTGGCCTTGGCAGTGCAAGCCAGACACCCCTAATTACATGGGAGTTTCCCCAAATTAGGGGAACCTTATTTTAGGGTCCTTATAATAAGGATCCTACTATTTAGGGTACTATGTTAGGGTCCCCTATTTTCGGAAAACCCCACATGAAGTATCGGTGCCACTGAAAATCTGACCTATATATGTATACTTACCAAGTCATCAGCAACCCAGGATGCGACATCTTCACCCCTTTTCGGGGGGGGGGGGACTGGGAGACGTATGTTTCGGGGTCCTTACTAGTACAGCAATGACATCTTCGGGAAACACACACGCCCCGAATCTAGACAACGACTGTTTGGGAGCAAGCAGCATACCCCAAAACCCTACTTTAGGGGCTTTACTGATTACCTATAGGACCTATACTATTCTGGGGGCTCCTCTTGTAATTATAGTATAATGGGACTCCCTTGCAATGATCATCCCAGTAGGTCGGCGTTTTCATGGGCGAGACTTGCGCCTCCCTCCTGGCGAAGCATCTACCGCTGGAGACGGCGCCTTGGCTATCTTACTATCTTGTAATATAGGGACTACCAATACTATTTTGGGGGGGTTCCTTATTTAGTAATGGGCCCCAAAACCATATTTTGATTCTAATTATAAAGGCCCCTACATTAGGTTCTCGCGAAGGAGGTCAAGTTCGGAAACCAGAACAGACAGATGGTACATGGAATGCCTTCCTGACTTTAGTCTCATAAGTCTTAAGCTAACTACCCGAGCAAGCAGCAGTAGCACCAATTGTGCACAGATTGTCTTGCAGCGTGTTTGGCCATGTACGAATCTGGGATCCGGCAAAAGACCAGGGTCATATGCACGAGCATCGGCATATGCAGTTGGCGGCATGCGGTCTTGGACGGAGCTGTCCGGCTGTTTACGTACTTGGAGGCTCTTCTGACTCGGCAAATCTGCGTCGTATCCCTCGGCAAAGCACATCTTCTCACAAGATGGAACTTCTGCAGCCTTCGTTGGGCTTAGGGTGCGCGATGGTGCACGAGATATACCCAGCATGGTGACTCAGGAGCAAAGATAGACAAACATCTTTGTATTCGCGATTTGTCGGCTACAAATCTCGATTGCCTGTGCTATTCTGGAAACAAAACCCAAATCCATGGCCTTTACCCATAGGCCCCATAGTACTTCCTCTCTGGGGTTCATTTTTAGAAACCTTCAAGGTAATCCCAAAAAGGAACTACTATGGGGCCCATGGGCAATACTCTGGAATGCAAGAAGTCGAGCCCTGAAGCCTGGTTGCTGGTTTCAGGTCCATCTTGTTGACCTCTGGGACAACAATCCGACCTACCAGGAGCTGAATAAGGGGACCCTACTAGAGTACCCTATAAATAGTAGGGTCCTTATTATAAGGACCCCAAAGAAGGTACCCCTAATATTCGGAAACTCCCTGAGGGGGAATATTTCCACTTCGTGTATTCCGACGCTACATTTTGCTAAGTGGGTTTCTGATCTTGGGTTCTGGTTCTCCAGCACCCCAACTCGTTTGGATCGTAATCGAGTGCTTGAGCTCGCTGGCTCCTTTCAGTCATGATTGGCAGAATCGTGCATTTGAGACTTTATTCCACCTTGTGATGAGTATAGACCCGCCCTCCCGAAATAAGAATCATAAGCACAGGGGCTCATCAATCAGTGGGTCTACGCTAGTGGAATCGTGTGTTTCGTCCCATATAATAATCCTCAATCCCGAAGCCACGAAAACTTCAGATTCCGTTAGCAGCTCCCCTATCTCTTACACAACAAGGGAAGATAAAGATATGCAGCTCACTAAGCCTTGCTCCTTGTACAAACTCAAAAGCACAGTCTCAACAGACGTATCCCCTCACTCCCCACCCTCCAAAAGAAGAAAAGCTGCCAAAACCGCCCCTGTTACCTCCATTTCCGCGAGACCCAACCGCTGGAGAAATGCTTTGCATGCGGTTGAAACTCAAGTTTAAAGGCAAAGGGTGCACTTTCAGGGTGGATGGTTCATGGTCTACGATTTAAGGTGTCATATATGATGTGGGCTTATAAGCTTAGGGGAAGTATCGTGGTCTGTACATCAGGGTTGAGGCGTCCCCACGAGAGAATATCCGAACTCGTCATTCATACCGCCAACTTCCAACGGCTTACAAAATCGGTTGCAGGTAAGGGGCATCAGCGTCCAGTTTAATTTGGGAGTTACCCTAAGGCGCCAAAGTAGTTCCTTTTTGGGATTACCTTTATAATGTTCTATATATGAACCCCAAAAAAGGAACTTCTATGGGGCCTGTGGGTATCACCAAGCTGGATTGACCAGGGTGTCCTTCGCGAGAAGAGCCACCTGGGTGACGTCTCGGCAAACGAGGCGGGTGGTCGGACTGTAGGGGCCAATCATTTCGTATACTGTTTTTGGGGGCTCCGTATTCCAATTAAAGAATGATATACTGATATACCACCAAAACCCTATTCTAAACAATACGGCCTTTTAAAAAAAACCCAAAGCCCTCAACCCTAGACGTTGGCCCTAAACCCTGTTTGGACCCTTAAAATTCGGGCGCAGGTTTTGTGTTTTGAGAGCTTGCACTAGATTGCTACTTTTTTGGGGGGGGCGGTGGCAGCAAGCCGTCCTCATCTTCGTCCTCTCTCAAACCTCAACATCCAACTTTCCGACCGGTTTATCTCGACCCTCAAGCCTTCTGCTGATGTGGAGCTCATGCATTGAAGTGACAATAGTGCTTGAATACCCGCAGCTTCTAGGCTTTATAGAAGACTGGACATTTTTTGATATTCGTACGAATGTCCCTGGAGTCCCCTATATATGTATCTCTTACTCAGGCCTCGGCATCGTGGCCTCCAATTTTGGCTGCTTCGGCTATCTCAAACCTTAATCCCTAAACCGATCCCCAAGCAACCTGGGAAGGCACGCAAGCGCGTGGAGCAGCGCTTCGCGCAGTATGCCAGGCCTTTCGGCTTGACTTTGGCTCAGTTCGGGTTCAGGGTTTAGGGTTCAGGGTTAAGGCTAATTCGGGTACGTATGTAGCATCTTGATTGGATAAGCTAGATTATGGTTAGGATCTTATAAATCAGGAATTATGGTACTCTGACCATACTCGCATATTGCAAGAGGTGAGGCCACTGCCCAGGTCCTCAACACCCACCCCCCTCAGCTCAAAGTCTTAAACGTCATACACCTGAATCTTGCAACCCTAAAGGGATCATCCTCATCTCGAAACACTCGCGAACCCTTACCACTTGTTGAACCTCAGTTTCAGGAGCCCTCTAGCTTAACTAAGAAAGTCCTTTGCCCTGAACTGAACCAGAAGATGGTTCGTCAAGAGTGCTGCGTTACTGCCATCGCTTTTCCTTCCAGTCATTGCCCTAGTGCGGAGCTAGTCGTACTATACCGGGCTATCATAGGTTTCGCGGTATGGGATCTAGTATGGTTAGGAGCACTGTGCCTTAGTAGCTATACTCAACATGAGGGTCATGCTTCGGACCCGAAGACACCAGCCTTCTGTGCAGCAATCTCGACCTCCAGGGATTGCGTTTTGGGCCTCGGGGTGCGTTTAGGGTATAGGGTATAGGCCTACTACTCAGAAGTCGTGGTGGCTCCATGCCACGGATTGTTTGTGGGAGCCACATGGTAAAATACGACTATCTTGCAAACACGTCTGACTGCATATGGGTGGTTCTCTGGCTCGGCATGTAAAATAGCGCTGCTGCACAGCCCCGAAAACTTAACCTTAAGCCCTAACACCCCTAAACCCTTAACCTTAAGCCCTAATACCCCTAAACCCTAAACCTTAAGCCCTAATACCCCTAAGCCTTAAACCTTAAGCCCTAATACGCCTAAGCCCGCAACGATCCAAGGACCTACTGCTTCGATGGCACCTCAAACGCTCACCGAGCTTATCAGGCGGGTTTAGGGTTTAGGGGCTGTCGTTTTAGGGTTAAGGGTTAAGGGTTTAGGGTTTACCGAATAACCTACCTTTTTTGGGATTTATGAAAGGAAATCATCATAATGGAACCCTAAAAAGGTAGCTTATCCAGGGTTAAGGTAGGCGCTGTCGTTTTAAAGTGTTGGGTAGTGGTTTAGAGTCTATCCAGTGTTTCGGGTTTATAACTTGTGCCTCTGTCTGTCTGTGTGTGTGTGTGTGTGTGTGTCTGCGCTTTTATGATGGGTTTCAGGGCTTGGTGTGCTGGATCCAGGGATCTGGACTTATTAGACATCTCATCCCCCCACACCCCCAACCCAGACCGTTCACCCCGCATTTCGCGGAAGCCAAGACACTTTCAGCACGTGGCCTGACATACGGGAATTTCCGAAAATAGGGGACCCTAACCTATATAGTACCCTGAATAGTAGGATCCTTGTTATAAGGAGCCCCAAATAAGGTACCCCCTAACTTTCGGAAACTCCCATACTGCCCAACCTGCATCCTCAACCCTTCCTGCACCTGAGTCTGAAGCGTTTTCAAGCTTTGTCACTTCATACCTTCAATCGGGTGGTTGTCAAAATTATGGTCCCTTTTGGGGTACCCTAAATCATAGGAGCCGTATTATATTAAGGAACCAAAAAGGGACCCTAATTTTGACAAAAACCGAGGTCCTTAACCCTTAACCCTGAGCTGACCCCAATCCGTAGACCGCAAAAGAAGCCCTGAACCTCATACTTTCAGCTGCGCTCTTCCTCTTTAAAGTCTTGAGCCTTCGGAAGATGCAAGACTTGCCTGAAGCCGAGAAGCCATAAAGCCGACAATAGAAGCCCAAGTAAGCAATTACCTATATTTTGCCCTGGGATTCTTTATTCGGGCCCGAAAGCCAATGTCCTTGAGGGGCCGGTGCTACCTTCCAGCGGCCCCTGGAAAGCACCCCTCTGTTCGGAGGTGGAGGACGTGGGGCTGTCAGTATGGGGGGTTTTGGGTTTTCTTAGAACTTATATAGGGTTTATAAGTTTAGGTGTTTAGGGGTTAGGGTTTCGGGGTTTAGGGGTTAGTTTAGGTGTTTAGGGGTTAGGATTTAGGGGTTTCTAGGGTTTAGGGGTTTGGTTTAAGGGGGTAGGGTTTTGGGTTTAAGGGTTTAGGGATTACCAGCACACCCACCCCAACTACCCTGTATGATACCCTAAATACCCAGTATTAAGGAGAATACGGCTCTACTAAAGGGTGGGGTGGGTGCTGGTAGGGGGTTAGGGTTTAGGGGTGTATAGGGTTGAGGGGGCTTGACGGAGTAAAGTAGGGCTTCCATTTCATAGAGCTTCTTTAAGGGTTCCTAGATGATTTTTCTGCATGCGTTGAGTGTGTGGCGGGCCTTTGTAAGCTAAAGAGTATTTGTTTGTGGGTTTTAATTCCTTACAAGGGCTGTACCGGCCTTGAGTATAGGTGCCCGTGTACGTACTGGCGCTTATCCGGGCGAGGGCGCCCGAGAGCTTGGAGGCTTTGTGGGGAGTTTCCGCAAATAGGGTACCTTAAATAGTAGGATCCCAATTATAAGGACCCCAGCACAAGGTACGCCTACTGTACTTTTCGGGAACTCTAAACCCTTATAGAGCCGTTTAAAGGAACCCTGAAAATACCCTTATAGTAACCCCTTACAATGTACCCCTGTTGTTCGGAAACTCCCTAACCCTAAGGGTCCAAGTGCTTAATAATCATATACTTTTCTAAATCCTATCCTAAACCCAAGTACCTCACTATAGGGTCCTTTGGACCCTTAGGGGTAAACCCTAAGCCCTAAACCCTAAACCATAATGGTCCGAGTCACTTAAGGTTCAAGTCCTAAGAGCCTCCAGCCGGATCCGTGGCCCAAACTCCCTAACCCAGACCTGCAGGGTCCCTTTAAGAGAGCCCTTATGCTCCTTAATAGTGGTATTTAGCGTATATTAGAGGGTAGTTGGGGGGGTCTAGGAATCTACTTGACATTATAGCAGGACCTTTAAGATGATGTAAGGTAGAGTCCTTCGTTAAGAGATTTTGGAAGGTCTGGGAACCCCAAACCAGAAATTGTTGACCGTGGACAAGGAGCCCGACCATAAAACGACAGGGGCTCTTACAATGGAGGGCTACAAGTTTCAACGCGCAAGTAGGCGCAGCAGACGTGTCGAGTGACTCGAATGCTGAGATGCGTGTTTGTGTTCGAGTTGACCCGACAAAGGTTTGAGGTGGGGCAGGTGTTAGGACATCGAAAACTTCTGTGGCCAAAGAGAGTCAGGGCGCTGCATCTGGGTTACAGCATAGAAAGACCCCGGGAACCGATGCCTTAAACCTACATGCACCCTGCACCCTAAACTGAAAAAACCCAAACCGCCTAAACCCAGAAAAGATTGGCCGTAGAGTACTGTAACTTAATCCCAAAGGGTCCAAGTATCATTATGGTATATACTTATTATAGATCCCCAAACTACCCCATAAGTATATACCATAGTGATAGTTGGACCCTTTGGGCTTTTGGAAGAAAAGACCAGAGGGCCTCAATACAAGATGCACGCATCAAAGACTCGTGTGTGCGCAAGAAGCGCAAAAAGAGCGCAATGGCGGCCGCAAGGGCCGTCACTTATCGGAATAATAATAATAATAATAGTAATAATAATAATAATAAAGATCAGCCTCATATAGACATAGATACACATACCAACATACATACATCTATACAATACATGCATATCATACATGTCCAGCCTCCGATTCGTTGGAGGGTCAATGGCTCAGGCTTGAGCGCTTCGCAACAGGGAGGATGGCAGAAATCGTTGCCTGCAAGCCCTCCACCATAAGCCCTAAAGCTCATGCCAGAAAAGGCACCTGAAGCAACAATGACGAATACTACCAATTATACTAATATTAATTGTTTCAGTTCAAATTAAATACTATGTGTCCTTATTGCATAAATCACTACCAAATAAGTATCTAAATCCTGTACCCCAACCAAACCTTACACCCCGACACCTCAACTCCAAGGCTGAGACGTTGAAAAAAAGAACCTAAACCCTACACCCTAAAGGTTAAACCCTAAACCCCAAACCGTTGCGGGACGGAAAAAGGCTCTCAAAAACAAACCCTTAAAAAAAAAAAACTAAACCCATTATTTCCTAGAAGCCTCTGTCGGCCAGGAGAATGCGAACTTGCCAAGGGAGCCTCGGCAATCCCAAAGGGTTGTGAGCTAGTAGAGTGTAGATCTTCAATACATTGTTGTCATAATCCGTACTATATTACAGAGTTTCGATAATATAGCAGGGATTATGATTGTGGCTTGAATACGCTAGGAATTGTGATCATTGCTTGGGTGCAGTAGGGGTTATGTCAATGATGTGTGCAAGTCTTCCCCAAAAGGTACTTGGGACCCTATGCCCATGATTTTGCTTCTGAGAGTCGCCCTAGGAGTTGAGGGTCTCAGGCTGTGCTGTCATGTGTTTTTTTGTGGGCACTAGAGGGTTTCATAGGCTTTATACTTGGAGATTCATGGGTAGTTATAAGTGGGGTTACAAGTAGGTAGCTATACTTAAACCTCATATTATGGGACTTACAACCCTACATATAACTACCCATGAACCTCCAAGTAGGCACAAGTTATTAAGTAGTACGGGAGGAGCAGGAGCATTGGGCGGTAAGGAATCCCCCTAGCAAAGAGCATGCATCGGTAGTAGCTGATCAGCAGTCGCTGTCGTCCAGGCAGCAGCGGGCCTCAACCTCAAGCCGATTTAGGCCCCATAGCAGTTCCTTTTTGGGGTTCATATGTAGAATCCTAGTCCCAGAAAGGAACTACCATGGAGCCTCGGGTTAAGGCTCTCGCCCTCAGGTTGCTATTCATGCCACGACCTCGTTAACAGCGAGCTCTCGTCGCATCCTCAGTGATCTGCAGAGCACCTTCGTGTGGGGGGGTTAGGGTCTAGGGGTATAGGGTTAAGGTTTTTGGGTTTAGGGGTTCTGATTTTGGTGTCTGGCCTGAACAGTTAGTATTTAAGACTCCCTTCTTTGTACTATTGAGAATCCCTTTGGTTCTTGTATAGCTTATATACAGTACGCCTCGAAGCGTTGTTCAGGCCTGCGGTAGACACTGCTTCCATGAGTTTTCGATTGTGGAGAATCGTGCGGGTGCTTCTTGAGAAAGTTAATGCTTAAGCTTTCGAAGATAGGGGCCCTAATAGTCAACAGGGCCTGGGGCTATGTTGTAGTATACTGTATTTTTTTAAAATCAAGGAAACCCTAGTTCGAATCGCATCGGGAAATTATGCCGGCTGCTACATTGTGCACGAGTGCATGTTGTTTTCTCGCAGAATTCATACCTCGAGCATGTTCAGTCGGGAAGCTCTACCGCTCACGCATGGAAGGTCGATGCCATGAACGCCCTGGTCTGCAGGGGTTTTAGGGTCAGTCTGTTCAAGGCTTCACCGCCGGAGTTTAATCCCGGTGCTACCTTGCCCCCTGGTACCCGAACCGAACTACACCCTAGACCCTATAGCCCTACTTGGAGGATCATGGGACTTAGTAAGTAAGATTATAAGTACCTTAACTGGGGTTATAAGTAGTTGTTATAAATTTTACTTACCCTAATTATCACCCTAGTTACTAAGTCCCATGATCCTTTAAGTAGTAACCATCGTACGCAGACCCCACCCCACCGGAAAGGTGAGTGGGCTTCCTGGGTTCAATCCTCTTTGGGACCTGGTCGGTTCGTGCGATGAGGTCTCCCATCTCGTTCGCTTGACCTTGTCTTCATCGACGGGGCACACGACTACGACAACGTCAAGAAGGACTCATGCAGTAGGGTTACTATGTGGGACGGCAGGCTTAGTCGCAGTGTTCTCCCTGCTTCAACTGTGGGATGAAGCCCTTCAGAAGCTCCTGTCGGGTGCCGTAAGTGCAGGGGCCTCGGTTCTCTAGCCAACTTCAGCCCCAAAGCATAGGATGGAGGTGTGATTCTAGGTTTAGGGTTCGGGGTTTAGGCTCCTAATGGTACCCTCTTGCCTTTTTTTATTTGGTAGTTTGGCAATGTAGAGGCATGTAGAGGCTTACACGTTAGAATGCGACTTTGGGTACATTGTCCTATGATTACTGGAACCGAGAGGAAGGTACCGAGGGCACTAGCTCAGGCTTCTTCATTGGGCGGCATCGAGTTTAAACTGTTGTTTAGCTTCCTTAACTTTTAACGTCTCCCGCTGGTTGAAGTGCGATGTCTTCGGTTCAGGTTTCACCGCCGTCACTTTTCAGGATCCCAATGTTCAATCTTCATACTTCGACCCAAGAAACCTTAAACCCTAAACCCTGAACCCTAAACCCCAAACCCTGAACCCTAAACCCTGAACCCTGAACCCCAAATCCCAAACCCTAAACCCTAAACCCTAAACCCTGAACCCCAAACCCTGAACCCCAAACCCTGAACCTTAAACCCTAAACCCTAAACCCTGAACCCCAAATCCCAAACCCTAAACCCCAAACCCTAAACCCTAAACCCTGAACCCCAAACCCCAAACCCTGAACCCTAAACACTAAGAGTTCTTTGCATTTCTTGCTCGTCCTTCGCTCGTCGCCCAGGGGCTCGGCTGAGCAGTGAACCCCGCTCTGGCTTCCAGCTCTTAGGGTGCAAGGGTTGAAGGTTCCGGGTTCAGGGTTTAGGATTTAGGGTTGAAGGTTCAGGGTTTAGGGTTAAAGGTTCAGGGTTTAGGGTTGAAGGTTCAGGGTTTAGGGTTGCAATTTTTGATTTAGGGTTGGAATCATCGCGCAAGCATCCGCACGCATGAAAGCCAAAAACCATCCCATGTAGTTGCTTTAACTTATAGACCCTAAACATACTCGCATGAAGATGTCGCGGTCGGCATGGGCTGCGTGAGCTGGCGTGGACGGTCGAGGGCTGGGACATTAATCCTGGTTGCTATCCTTTCCATCTTCGTCGGGAAGGCTGCAGCATCGGTTACCCAGAGACTCCAATATCCCTTAATTAAGGAATATTCCTTAAATCATACTAGGGATCCTACTATCATGTAAGGTATATTCCTTAATTAAAGGATATTGGAGTCTCTGGGTACTACATCAGGGTTACAATCAGGGCTAGGTTACTTTTTCAGGGTCACAGTAAGGGTTCGGTAGGGGTGCAGTGCAAGGCACTTCTGTTTTGGTTTTGAGAAGGAGTTGGGAGTGCTCAGGGCTCGAGCTTATGGGATGAAGGTGTTTGGGTGTCTCAGGTTTCAAGGAGAGTCTACGTAGGCCGTCGGTGGTGCAGCATGGTTTAGGGTTTATCTAGATCTTCAAGCAAGCTTTTGCCGTGTGGACTCGACGTGCCCATCCTGCATTCGCGTGCAAAAGGGACTTGAACAATTACTGCCATGATTCCTCACGGTTCCTGAACAAAATAAGTCTGTGATTTTACTCTAATATCCCCCAAACCCGATTGAACATATGGCCTCTAAAAGCAGAGGTTTCGAAAAGGTTTCGAGAAGCACTCATAGGTCGAAGAAACCTTAGACGAAGCCTATTTCAATTATCACGGCGCAAGTAAGAGCCCTCTTTTCAGGGCTGGGGGATCAGGCTTCGGGTGTGGCGTGCGACTTTGTTTGTTCTGATCTCAGATTGGTGTAAACCCCACAGTGTTTGGGGTCGAGGGTTTGAGTTTGGGCATGATGGAATAGGGCTTGAGAAACCTGAAATCTCTGGTTACCCGAGCCGCCCAACATCATTTCGGTTTCCTCAGAACTCACGTGCTGATATTGAGGCCTCGATGTCACATGGGTAGTTCTCAAAACCGGGATCCCTTGCTATCCAAATTTAGAGAAGTATCCACATGCCTTCGAAGCGGCCCATTCTCCAGAAACAACGGTGCAGTGATGATGGGGAGAGTAAGAAACAAAGAAATAATAAGAGCCAGAATCAGAGCAATAACAGCAATAACATAAGAATAAGATAAAGGTTAAAAATTAAGAAGCAACAAAGATACTATATAATAAGATAAACAGAGCAAACAAGACGATTCCAATATTGATTGTCAAAATTAGGACCCCTTTTACTTTTTGTGTCCCTAATATAGTACGGAACCTTATATTTAGGATACCCAAAAAGGGACCCTAATTTTGATAAACCCCACACGGACAGGTCGCCTTCGTCCCGGAGATGTCAAAGTCTTGCAGCTCCTGGAAAAGCCAGCGTGGAGCTCACTGGACGCGCTCCTCGAAGCCAGTCTTGGTGGCCGTGAACCAAAGTCGCTTGCCTCGATCACTTCGAGTTTGGGGGTTTTACGACTAGGCCCTACCTGTGGCCGAAAAGACCTACCCCTTTAAGGAATTATATATAGAAACCCGAAGAAGGAATCCAAATTTGGTAGGCCTTTCCGGCTACGGGTCAGCGTAGAATTGATGGCCTCAAGGTCAGAGTTTTTAGGGTTCAGGCTTAGGAGCTTAGGCTCACAGGGCTGCGGGTTTCGGGTCGAGGGTCTAGGGTTTAGGGTTTACGGCTTAGGGCCGAGGGTTTAGTGTTTAGGGTGTAGGGTTGAGGGCTCAAGGTCATGGCTTCCCGGGTTTCAGGTGCTGCTGTTGGCACTAAGCCCAAGTCTTCGGTTTTGATCAGACGTCAGGGATGTAAAGTCTTGCTGGTGTCTCCGGGTTAAGGTCTGATAATAAGCGCCAAAGACTCTACACCTTGTAAATCTAAACCCTAAGCCCCAAACTCTGCACTTAGGGTGAAATCGGGGGTGCTTTGTGCAGGTGTCCTTCGTTTACGGGCGGGAAGGAACGAATAAGAGGTACTTGAATCATATTGCAAGCAATCTGTTATAGTGAGACAGAATCCAACGACATGACAAGCCCTAAACCTTCCTTTGGAGTTTGCTGTTGCTTGTGTTGCACGCCCGGCGTTAGAAGCTTTCTTTTGAGTTCCAGCTGAAAGCATTGCACCTCCAGGGAGCACGAGATACTGCGATAATCGCTAGTGTCGTCCCCAGAGCCAGGCTGGAAAGACCTTGCACCCTAGATCTTAGACTAAACTAGATGATCGGATTCCAAGAAATGGCTGTGAACCCCAAACCCTAGAATCTTGCATCCTGGTGTCAACAGCAAAGTTCACCGAAGCACAAAGTCCTAACCGCCACATACATCCCAAACTCAATCCAAGAAGACACCTGGACACTAAACTGTGAACCCCTTACAAGATAAGCAACGTCCTACACCCGGCAAGCAAACGCACTCAGAGCCAGAACATAAACAGTCCTAAATCTCAACGAAAGCTTAAGAATCTGTAAACCCCCTTAAACCATAGTGCCACAGGAGCCTCCCCTCACCCAAATTGAGAGGACCCTTGGACCTCCAATTCCCGAAAAAAGGCAAACCGCAGCCTCGAAACCACGGTTTAGGGTTTAGGGTTTAGGTTTTGGGGTTTAGGGTTTAGGTTTTGGGGTTTAGGGTTGAGGTTTTGGGGTTTAGGCTTTAGGTCCATCGCCACTTCCCCACCCTCCTCTCACAGAAGAGACGTCCGGCAGGCCCGACGAATTCGAAGCTTCATCGCATGGCCTCAATCGCCAGCACCTCCAGTGACAGCCAAGCCGGGATGTGACTGGGACCGGAAATTTCGCTTAAACTCCAAACCCTTAAACCCCAAACCGTAAACCTCTAGCCCTAAACCGAGACATTAGGGTGTCAGTTTAGGGTCTTTGCGCAGAGGACGGGGACTAAAGCACCTATGTAGCCACTATCTCTCAGGGTCCTTAGGGTCCAAGTAGCTAACAATCATATATGCTCTCCCAAACAGTAACCTACGCATAACTACTATCCGAAACCATTGGGTCGTTTGGACCCTATGAACCCTACCGTTATTGGGGGATAAGGTAAGGGATATGTTTATGTCCTCGGTTGGCTTGGAGGGGGGATCGGGTTCCGGGAACTTGAGAGTCTTTGGATGCACGTGCTATACCCTGAACCCTATAAGCCCGAAACCGTAAGCCCTATATAAACCGTATCATGACTTTCATTCAATGAATCGCTTGCTTGATCGCCCTGGCATCGGCGATGCTGTCGAACAGCAGCAAGCCAGCACCGGATTTTGACTCAAGCACAAAATGCAAAGAATATCGACATAGAAACTCTAGAAACAACAAAGGGAAACGAACAAACAAACAAGCAAACACAGACAAAGTTTGCCAAGTGCGTGACAGCATGAGGTTTTGGGCCTAAAATCACTAATCAACCTTGTTAATCCAAGCCCGGTGGTTCTGGACCGGCACAACCTAACAGAAGTTCATCAAGGGGGGCAGCCTCCCCTCCCAGGCTGGAAGATTCGTAGGTCCTGTGCCCGAGACACTAGTTAGATTCGGGAACCCTCGTTGACAACCCAACGCGAAATCCCGTGCCCTGCTTGTCCTCAAACCAGACCCCACAAACTCTGCCGGAACTTGGCGTAAAAACTCCAATGGTCCTCGATATCTAACCCAAGCAGTCGTGTGCCAGGAGTGTCCCGGATGCTGCAGCGATCATCGCTGGGACCGCCCTTGGGGGTGGATTCCTAGCGCTTCCGAGTGTGACGGAACCATGGCTGGGATAAGCGCATGTTCTGAGCCAGGTTCTCTGATGCTAAGGTGGTTTAGAATTTAGGGCTTGAGGTGCGAGGTCCCTAGGTCCTTTCAAGCATTTTTAGCAAGCTCTTTGGTTGTGCACAAAGTTTCCCGGGCAATCAGCCCAAAGCTACAACTCGAATCCTTTCCAATTCCAACAAAGGCTCACTACAACAACCCACAAGAACCACACCGAACTAGTAGAAACTGGAAATGTCGCGGATGCCTCTTGGGCATCTGGAGTCCAGAGCTCTGGTTAGGGATAGGTGTCACGGTTTGGGGTTTAGGGTTTAATTAGGGTTTAGGTGTATAGGATTACATAGCTTGGACTACGCCCTAAAGCCTGAGCAGTCCCTACATGCAGTTCGGCTTCAAGTGGTTGCTTCTAGACAGTATGCATTTTTCGTGGTCCCATTTTTGACGACGCCTTTTTTTGCACACGATGGTCGCGCAGGCTTCTTGCATGAGTAACACGTCCGTTTCAGAAACCTTGATTCAAGACACAATCTTAGTGCCATTTAGCCGTAATATATCCTAAACCCCAACCTAAACCTTCTAGAATCCCTTCACGAACCCTTGGAACAGCCCTACGAAGGAACCCAACCTTACGCCCTTAACCCCAAACCCTAAACCGAAGCTAAGGCGCCTATGGGTGTGATGCCAGCCATCTTCGGTCTGATTGTGGTCTGGGCATTCCTTGCCGCAGTAGGCTTGGTGTATGCAGAGGCTTCAGCAGCTTGGATGAATACTTGGGTTGGCGCATATACGGTCTTGCATATTATACAAACACTAGTACACATGTCTATATATGTATATATGTGTATACGTATATGTTTCTAAGTATACATACATAGGGCTGAGTGGCATGCTTCATGGCTCTGAACACTAAACCCTAAAGCCCTATGCATGTTCGCAAGACAAGCCGCGATTCATCGGTTGAAGCAAGCAAGAGCGGTTTCGGTTTAGCGTTTGGTTTGGGGTTCAGGGTTTAGGGTTTAGCATTGTAGTTGAGCTGCAAAGGATCATGAGGCATTCGAGACCTTTAGAATCACTGGTGCAATTCAAATTCCCAAGCCCCAGAACTAGCCCGAGGTTTACACCTTGGCCGAAAAGGCCAAACTCATGGAAGATGCCGAGAAACCTACCGAGGACGCTCGACAATTGAATCGGGCTCCCCCAGGCAATGCTGATGGTTTAGAGTTGATTGACAAGGTCATTGCCTCTCTTGTCCTCAAACACCAGCAGTATCCCTTCCCGGGACGAGGCAGGGTGGTGTTACTGTTAAGACTGATGACCCCTAACAACTAAATATTCCGCAGGATTCCTGATCATAGTCATACCAACACATCACACAAACCACTATTCTAATCGTTGAGGCTCCATACTGCACCCGGAATCATTGAAGAATTGTAGAGACTGCTGGGTCTGGATTGAAAGTCTCATCAGGGAACACCGCGATGCAGCCTTCTGAAAGCAGCAAATCTGCGGTGCAGAGCTAGGACTATATCGAAGATGTTGCCACCTGTCCCGACTCCCAAAACCGTACCACTCCTCACTGAAAGCCACGAACCCTAACGCAGAAGACTTAAACACCAAATCTTGAACCCCTCAAACCCTGACCAAATTACTACCCGTTTAGCTCAGTCCAAGTCTTCCCAGATGCGCAGGAGGACCGCACGCTGATGCAAGATGAGGGCGTGTCTGTCTCCCGGAAGATTTTATCTTGATGTCGGCAGTCAGTAAGCTTTGTCAGCAGACCTAGGAAGGTCTCTGCATGAATGGCCGGTGATGTCTCCTCAACCCTAAACCCTACATAGAGCCCAAACCCTAAACCTTATAAACCTGTAAACCCTACAGAGCCTAAACTCTAAATCTTATAAACCCTAGACCCTGAACCCTACAGAGCCTAAACCCTGACAGCAGAGCTGCTGCGAACGGACCCGGTGTTCAAAACCCATCGTCTCCCCGATGGATCCCAAAGACTTACAAGGTCGAATTCAGCTGAGACCGTTGTAGTGAGGCCTACTTGGAGGATCATGGGACTTAGTAAGTATGGTTATAAGTACCTTAACTGGGGTTATAAGTAGTTATAAGCATAGTTACTTAAACTAAAACCCTAGTTGCTAAGTCCCATGATAAGTATGCTCTACTACGTGGAGCTTTGGGAAACTTGCTAATTCCCCCTTATGGTTCTATAGAGGTACCTTTGTCTTTGTGGGCAGTTGGAGGAGAGAACCCAGACTACCAATACCAGAAATCTGCGCCCCCGAACCTGAAGCGGCCCTGCATGGAAGATGATGGGACTCTGCATAATAAGGTCTACAATTAATTATCGAACAATTTTAGTGCCTCATCTATTACCCCATTTACCGAGTCCCATGCTTCTTCGTAAGTGGAAATGACTCTCTGTTGCGACAGGGACTCAGTGTCTCCTAGTCAGGAACATGTGATCCCGAACGGGGCTACGAGTAGCAGGCGTGCTAGCGCCCGGGGGACGGGAAGGCGATTCCGGTAAGGAGACGCCCCAGTGTCAAGCACCCTTCAACGCGGCTCAGCTTTAGGCATTATGACATGAACAGACTTTAAAACCCTAAACCATTAACCTCTTGGAGAAAGGGTGCGTCACCATAGGTTAAAAAAAACCCTTAACCTGGATCCGATTTTGCAGAGCTAGGTTGTCTCGGTGGCGCAGAGGGCCCTCGGCGACACGGCGGCTGTGATTTGCTCGCTCGCCTTTGCCTCTCAAATGCTGGCGGTGGTCACTGCCCAGGCGGTTGAGAAAGTGTGGTAGCCCTCGTAGTAAGGCTTCAGTAAGGGCTTCGGATTTACACAAACTCTTTTAGGGTGTTTATAAATCAACTCTGCACGGTATTTTTGTTGTGTCTCGCTCCATGTCTTTATACCCGATGAGGGCGTTACACCGCACACCCCATCACCATAGTCATAAACTATCAAAAACTCCGAGGATCATCCGTTCTTGTGGAAATATGGGTATGGGTTGTATTGTAAATTGCGATTAATCAAAGTTGTTTTGTTTGTTGCAGCTGGGCGTATCACGGTGTTTCTCAAACAATAAGACGGGAAGCAAGAATTCAGCTCGTAATAGAAAACTCGCAGAATTCACCTAAACCCCTGAACCTTACACCCAAAAGCAAAAAGACCCTGGACCCCTAAACCCAATGCCCCCAAGCCCTAAGCAAAACAGCCTCCCGCCATGAAGAGGTGGCCAAGTCCGGAGAGTTGGTCTCGACGCTCACGGGTCCGGCAGCCAAACTTTGGTTCGGTTTATGGGATTTTGAGGGTTTACCTGGACGCTACAATGTATAGGGTCCTATGAAAACTCCTTTTTTAGGGTCCCCGGTTGTGATTTCCTTATATCCGTCCTTAAAAAGGATATATTTTAGGGTTTACTTGGAAAATATGAGACCTTCTTGTTTCAGGTTCCCTGGTATGACTTCCTTGCAAAGTCCTTAAAAAGGGGCAGGATATCCGGGGTTCAGGTAGGACTTTAGGGGCTCGGGATTTTGGGTTTAGGGGTTCATTGGGGGTTTCAGGGATCTCGGTGGTTTAGGTGATTTAATGCTGAAGCATTGGGTTCAGGGCAGCACGGGGGGGATTTATCTGAGGCTAAAGCTTACTCTTATGTCCGGGTTTGTGATGTTAGGGTTTAGGGTTTAGGGTTTAGGGTTTTGGGTTTAGGGTTTAGGGTTTAGAACTCGGGACTTGGATTGTTTTGTGGTTATAGGGGCAAACCAGTGGCACATGATACTTGTGTAGGGGTGCCCATATCCTTGCCAACATGTTGACAGTGCATCCTACAGAGCTTAGATCGTGTGTTCCATTGGGCGATGTGGGAGTTTCCGAAAATGGGGGACCCTAATGTAGTACCCTAAATAGTAGGATCCTTATTATAAGAACCCCAAATAAGGTACCCCTCATTTTCGGAAACTCCCATGTTGTTGAATGGTATGCCAGCAGGCTTGCGGGCCTCAAGCTGTCTGTAAAGCCTAAAGTCGGGCAGCATCGTTTCGGGCCCCTGTAGTAGCCTTGTGATCAGCCTTACACCCTACACCCTAAACATGAAACCTTAGATTATTCCTATGGTCACCATAGACAGCATTATAAAGTCGGTCGGGAGCTCAAGGCGTCGTTTGTCGGCAGGTCTGCCATACATCGCGGGCTGCATCGTGCCAAGTGCATGCTGGGCTGCAATTACGTAGGGTTTGGAGACTCCAGAAGATGAGAGGTTTGGAAAATGATCCCCTCCCTTTTTGGTCCATGAGTAACTATATGATACTATATGACAGTATTGAGGCCCTGCATACTTGAAGGGCGCCAGGAGTGCCCTACTCTTGTGCAGACCAGTCCTGGCAAAGTAGCATTATGTGCTAATATGTCGGAATATTTCGTGTTGTTGCTATATTTCAGGCATTCGTTTTGCTTATGGTCTTGCTAGGATTTCGAAAATGGTTGTGAGTATATTTTCGTTTTCGATACGCGGACACGCACTGCTCTGCAAGTAGCTCGGCTGCAGGTCCCAAAACCATTTCAGTACCATAGCAAACACATGTCCAAACCAGTCCTGGAGGAGTGTGGAGACATATCAAAATCGTATCGAAATCACATCAAACCGCATCATAACCGTATGAAAGTCGTATCCAAATCCTATCGAAATCGTGCATTCTCAATGAATTCCATAAACAAAACTACCAATCAAAACGTCAGACAACCATGTAATCATAAAGCTTTCAGTGTGACAACATCCTCATACACTTACGGATGCATCAAACCATATCAAAACGATAAGTTAATCATAAAAATAGGTGTTCCTGGAATCTGCTGCTTCCCACGACTCTGAACATCACAACCCAACACCGAAGCGCATCTTGAACTCTGTTAACTTGCGTGGGGAGGTGGTGGAAGATCTCGTTGTCACTGCAGGTATTGGTGGGCCTTTTCGCTTTTGAGACGCCGCCCCGCATCGTGGAGCAGCGTGGCTTTCTTGTCTTGTATTTCACTTAGTAGTTTCAGAGTTTAGATGGCTTGGATTGTGTCACAATGACTTGCATGCAACTGCTTGTGGACTTGCGGTGGAGACTGCACAGAGAGCTATGGTCAAATACAAGAGGCTATATGCTATGCTGCTGTGCATAACTCTGCGGAAACCTCAGCATGTGTTTTCAGCTGACCTCGTTCCGTGGGTGTTAACGTCCGGGGCACGGTGGCTTGCATCAATATGACCAAGCTGTGCATGACCATGGCCGCCTCTGCATGACAGAGGGCCAAGCTTGATGTGCGCCCTGTCCGGGCGGGTACGCTCTAGCTTAGCTTCTAGATGCCTTGTGAGGAGAACAGCTTCGTCCTTCTACGTCCTCCTAAACCTTCAAGTCAAGAGCTGCATGAAAGGCCGCACAAGCTCAAAGCATGTGGCATGAGGCAGAGCAACACAGTGCTGGCCGCCACCATGGTGGGTGGCTTTCTCTTCCTGCTCCTGGGCAGAAAAAGCAGCGAGCCGCAAACCCTAGATCTCAGGTATATAACTCATAACCGCGACAACCCTAAACCCTAGAGGGGTTTAAACTGAATCAATGTCTTGAAGAGCCAGAATATTGTCAAGGAGCGTGCATCGCACGCTCCTTTGCCTCACGGGGCAATGGTTTTGCACGGCTTCAAGATGGAAATGTGTGGATTCTTGCGGACATGGCTCTATCCATGTTTTGACCTTCTCTATAGGGCACACAGGGGCACCTGGAGGCTCAAACCCTACCCGTTGTTTAGGATACCCAGTTTTATGGTTAGGATCTGTTGTGCAGAAAAGTAGATTACCCAAAAAAGGAGTAGGGTATGAGCCGACGTAAAGCTAAGGCTTTGGGTTTCGAAAGTGGATGAAAGTTTACAGGCGTCGGGATTGGGTCGAGGTCCCTCGGCTAGAATCCGATGTAAGAGCTCCACCAGAACCCTGAAGCATACATCCTACGTAGCATTAGGAGGCCCCTTGAAGGGACTTCTTAACCCTACTTCGGCCTTCCTTGAATACCACCTTATTCAGAGGGTCTATAGCCCCCTGATCCTAACTCCTAATACATGATCGAGCCTCCAACCTTGAAGCAGAAACTCGAAGCCGTGAGCCTGGCGACCCAGAGCCCATTTTCGATATCAAAAGTCCGGAAGGTTCCGTTTTGAATAGAGGACATTGATGCCTGGACAGTGTACATCCTGCATGCCCCCATGCTTGTATCTTGATTTCTTGATTCTAGATCCGAGTCAGCTCGAGGATCGTCAGCACTGTGGGTGCCAATTTGGCGCAGTTGCCGGCGGCGCTGCGGCTTGGACCAGCGTCAGGGACTCCTCTCGTGAAGTATATAGAAAGCTCTACGGCCTCTGCGGGCTCTTGGGGCATTTAGGGGTCCTGAACTTAAAGCCGGAACTCCCATACCCTAAACTTTAAACCTTGAGCCGTAAAAAATATACCTCAAAACTTGCAGTTTTGGGGCTAGCTTCTTGAGTTCCTACTTGAAAAACCTTAGACCGTAAACCCCTAAACCCCTAAACCGTCTTTTTCCTACTCACTCGGGCTAGCTCAGTCCTCAGCCTCCTCTGGCCAACTCCATCAAGTTATCAGAGGAACGATCACGGTACCCTAAAGCCCAAAAGTAGTTCCGTTTTGGGATTCATATGTAGAATCCTATAAGGCAATCCCAAAAAGGAACTACTATGGGGCCTTAGGTTAGTAAGTGCGGGAGTCGGAATACTTAGCAAGATTGTCCGCTTGTATATAAGAGTTCTTCTGAATCTTCTACAGTAAGTTATGATATTTTACGAAATCCATCAAAGTTCTATTCGAGCTATTCAGGCCCCTAGGTTGGCAACTGTCATGGCCGTAGTACTGACAAGAGATTGTGCTTCTGTTCTCCGCCATCTTGTTGCAGCTGAATACGTTTCTGTCGGCCGCCACACTTAAGCCCTAAACTCTAAACCCTAAACTCTAAACTAAACCCTAAACCCTACAGTAAATTTTTTTCAGAGGGCATGAGGATCCCTGTGGATGGACCATGCAGCCTCTCAGCCTCAAAAATCGAAAACTTAGATCTCTGACCTCACGCCCACAATAATCAGCTAATGTCCCCTTGCAGTCTCTAGTATCGTAGTATCGTAGAGCAAAGACCCAAAGCCCTGTTCTAGGTTTGGGGCTTGTATCAGGCAGTGACATGATACAGTTAGTGGCCAGCGACATGATGGGTACTTGTGTTTGCAGTCGTGGTAGTTCTTGCCAGTGGTATGGTTTCCCCATGCTTAAATGTAGCTAGTCCATATGGAAGTTTCCGAAAATTAGGGGTACCTTATTCTGAGATTCTTATAATAATAAAGATCCTACTATGTAGGGTACCATATCAGGGTCCCCTATTTTCGGAAAGCCCCCGTATAAAGCCCAGACCCACGTAAGCCCTTGTATAGAGGCCTTCGGCCTTGGGCTTCGGCAGGAAGAGAACACTTCTAATAAAGGGGCCTCGATAATTGGAATAGGGCTTTGAACTCTTCCCAAGAACCCTCGCTGTGGCCCGATGGAACTCTCCTGCCACACGCCCCTCCCCACATACCCACACACACGCGCACACTCACAACAAACAGATGCGAGCACCAGACAAATTCCCTCTTAAAGCACTTACGGCGATTGCTCGCCCAAGGTCGGCACTCCCGCCTGCCGACTGGGGACTGCTCATTCCCGCACTTCGCTCACCAGTTTTGTTGCTTGTTATTGGGTGGCTTGTGTTTCTTGGTGACCCGATGTTGAGGTGTGGGGCTTGGGGGTTCGTGGGGCTTGAGGTCTGGGATTTTGGCCATTGCAGCGATTTTTTCATTCACGCTTCTTCGATGTGCGCAGGAACTCATGTTGCGATCAGGTTTACAAGTTCTTTCGGTCAGAGGCTGCAGCTTGAAAACCTACCTAGCACAAGGCTTGAACATTGCCAATCGCACTCCTCAGGGTTCCTTATTCCAAACTATCTTTTATAAACACTCATTAAGGCTCCTATTTGGGACAACGCTGACCACCTTAGGACCATGGTGTGGGATTGAGGATTAGGCTATGGGGACCGGTCTCAAGCAGTGGGACTGTTATTTCAGCAATGAAAAGCATCAAAGGCACACCATAAATGGTACTTGGCGAGGGCTCTTACGCGGCGGGGTTGTTGTTCAAGATCCTGGGTTTGGAGTGCGGAAATTTCGGGCGACAGGGCCCTCAACCCCAAACCCTAAACCCTAAAGCCCACCCCCAAACAAAAAAAGCAAAACCCTAAACCCCTAAACCCTAAACCCTAAAGCCACCCCCCCAAGAAAAGAACAAAAAAACACACAAGAACAAATCCTAAACTCTAAACCCTAAACCGAAAGCTGGTGCGTTCAGAGCCCTTTGAACAAACTGCACTTCAGAGGCTGGTCTCGTGCGAAACGTCCCTAGAGCTCCTTCTTATCATTACTGCTCTTCTTGTTGGCTTTTTTAAGTACCATTGAAGGGAACTCCAGAAAGTTGGAATATGGATTAATGGTAGGATCCCCTATAATTTACCGTAAAGGGGTTACGATAATGATATTCCAACTTTCTGGCTTCTACTGTATTGGCAACTGTCATTATTGTTACGATACTCTTGTTAGGCTTATATGTTAGTAGTACTATCACTATCATCTTCAGTATTGTTCGTACTAGTACTCCTTACTACTATTCCGTACTAGACTTCTTTTTACTACACAGGGCCCCAAAACTCCATTGCTTGGAGGATCATGGGATTTGGTAAATAAGGCTATAAGTACCCTAATTGGGGTTATAAGTAGGTATCAGCTAGTATAGTTACCCTAAGTATAACCCTAGTTACTAAGTCCCATGATCCTTTAAGTAGACCCTAAACCCTAAACCTTATAGATAGTGCAGGCCGGCAAACGGCTTGACCTCTGCGGAAAAAGGCCCCATTGCACTAAAAAAAATCCTTATAGATCCCTTTAAGGAACCCCTATAGATCCCCTTTAAAGGAGCCCTTAAAGGAACCCTAGTTACTAAGTCCCATGATCCTTTAAGTACCCCCCCCAAACCCAGATAGAACCTTTGATAGTAACCCTTATAGATCCCTTAAAGGACCTTTAGGTAGCTACTATTTGCTTAAGAACCTCCAAAAATGAAAAAAAAATCCTTATGGGGGTAATATAGGGATTATTATTTTTATTTTTTGGGTGTTTCTTAAGCAAATAGTAGGTAGGGTTTACAGGCCCTGGTTACTTCAAAGCCCAGCTGAGGCCGCCTCATCGACCTGGGCGTTGCCAATCTTCTTCAACCTCCTTTGTTTCGGGTCCCTTGGATCTTTGGGTTTTGGGGTTTCAGGGTTTAGCGGTTTTATGGGATTTGGGGTTTTGGGTTTTTTGGGTTTTGTGTTTTTTGGGGTTTAGGGTTTTGGGGTTTAAGGTTCAAGGTTGTTCAACCTCTTTTTACTGTTGTTTCGGGTGTCTTGGCCCTTGTGCAGGGCTCTATAGGATCCTTAAGGGGGGTGGTTCAAGGGGGGAGGGTACTAGGGAGCTTTGGGGAACCTTAGGGAAGCTTAGGGAGTATTGGGGAATAATGGGGATTACTAGGTTACCTACCCCCCTTGGACCACCCCCCCTTAAGGACATCCTAAGGGCTCGCAGGTCTGGGCTTCGGTGTGGGCTTTACGGAGGGTTTTAAACCTCCGGGTGCCGATCTGAGGATGTGGGTTTGTGATGATTACGAGAGTTTAGGACTTTCTGTTACGGGTTTAGGGTTTAGGGTTTAGGGTTTAGGGTTCATTGTCGAAGGTTGTGCATGCGTTCAGGGACTGCAAAAGACGAGCTCGTCCGCGGCAATCTCTGACACCAAACGCAGTGTCCTGAATGACGATCATTTCCCCCGAGGGCTTCCGCTACTGCAACTTTGCGAAAACATTCCCCAAAAACCCTATACAGACTAAAAAGTATGGCCCCGATATGACTTGTTTATAGATGCCGGCATCAGGGCAAAGTATGATCGCCCGAGACTGGGGATAGCAAATAGACAGCGCACGTTTACATTCCCGCACTCTTTCTCGTACTCATTGTAAGTCTCTTCTGTCTTTCAGTATCCCGACCCCCCCCCCCGCCCAACTACCCTCTAACTTACCCTAACTACCCACTGTTAGGGACTATAAGACCATAATGGCTCTATTAACAGGCCCTTGGGGGGGTCCTGGTCATGTCCTACACCTAACATGTTTGCATCCTAACTGTCCCTGGCGCACGCTGCTAGTTCGAGTGTACACACACGCGCTCTTAAGTTCGCCTGTACTTCCCATTTGGGAGTATCACAAAATAGGGGACCCTAATATAGTACCCTAACTAGTAGGATTCTTATACCCCGAATTTTCGGAACCCCCATTTAAGCCGTGAGATGGGAACAAAAGCCCGAAGCCGTGAATGCAAAAGGTGTGGGCTTCCTCGTTTTTGGTGATGATCGTATACCATCTGCGAAGAAGTGCTTTTAGACCCAGATTGGAACAGCAGAGCTTTTCTTCAGTATTTTCGGCCCCTAAAGTTATGGATGAGTTCGACTCAGGCAGTCCATTCCGCTGGTGGTTGAGCGGATGGGTCCCAACAACACCGGCAAGGCTCCATGGCTGTCACAGCCGCTAGCCATGCTCACAAGCCGCCTATACAGATGCAAGGTCAATAAAAAGTTTAGGGTCTAGGGTACAGGGTTTAGGGTACAGGGCTTAGGGTTTTAGGGTTTAGGGTGGTTGTATGAGTAAAAAAGTAGCAACAGCACTCACAGCTGTCGTAGCTATAGTTAGCGAGCGTTGGCCAATGTCCGCTCACGGTTAGTTGGCAAAGCAGCAAGCAAGCAGTTAGACACAGAGTCTTGACTATGGGCCCTACACTCTAAGCAAACTCTCGACCGACACCCCCCACACATTTTCGGCAAAACACGGGACTTGGGGAACAGTCAGGGCGCGACGTAGCAGCTGCTTGCATGATGGCTTCCGGAGTTGAGTACGACTGCCTTCTGCTTACTTTTATTGAATTTGGTATCGAGGTGCCTCTTAGCGGCATGAAGATCCCGTGCCAAGCGGTCGTAATTTCGATTCTACTTCGAGCATGGTCAGTAGCATGTGAGTCCTGGCTAGAGACTTAGGTCGCCAGAACCCATCAATGTTTCAACTCTAAGCTGTCCTTGTCTAATCATGCCTCGCAACCTGCATTGCTGGTCTGGCCTGAGTCTTCATTGCTGATGTGATCGGTTTATGATGGAAAACATGATCTACATTCCCCTCCGTCCCCAATTTGTTTCTTGTTCTTATTCGTCACAGAGAATATGCGCAAGTAAGTGCAAGTCTACCCCTATACCCTAAACCCTAAACCCTAACCCTTACGCAACGTTGTTGCACAGTAAAGCCGATCCCTGGAAGGTGCGCAATGCGATCCTCCTCGGCTCGAGCACCCTTGCGATGGACTTCATCCTTAACCTTAAACCCTACCAGGGACCCCCCAAGGGCCCTTTAACCTTTAATGGGTTTAGGGTAGAGCCCTTATGGTCCCAATTCGTGGGCATTTAGGGTATATTAGAGGGATCGTTTTTGGGGTGTCGGGAAAGTTGCAGGTAGTATCTCGTCTATATAGTCCCCACTACGGTGAAAGTCTGGTAGGCTCCAAGACCGAATTCTGATTACAAATGCCCCTCTGGTAGCGCCTCGGGCTTTGTCTCTTCGAGTACGAGGGAGATTTAGGCAAGATCTTGGTGCCAAAGGGTTGTAGGTACTGTTATGGGGGGATACCTTCCCAAACTAATTCCTACCATAGGCTTTGGAAATTAGGGCTTTAAGGTTTGGGGTTTAGGGTCTAGTGTGGTTTAGGAAGCCCGCAGCTAGTCCCGACTACTTTTGGGAGTCTCAAGCACCAGATCGAGCCTGTTCCTGCCTCGACGCGTCTTGCTGAAGTCGGGAGTTTCCGAAAATAGGGGTACCTTATTTAGGGGTCCTTGTTTTAAGAATCCTACTATTCAGGGTTCGACATTAGGGTGCCCCATAGTTACTCTTCGGCCCCTGTACCACGCCCTGCCTGCCTCCTCAACATCTCTTACTCAAACTTCTAAACCCAGTGGGAAGACAAGCTTGGTGCCTAAACTTCTAGAGCCCGAAACTTCTCAGCAATCTTCCACAGACCTTGCATTAGAATGTGGTAACTGGTAGGACCCTGTTTTGGGTACCGTAGTTTCTTCGTCTTCTCGGCTCCTAGCCCTGAAGTAAGGTATCTTGACAAGTATCACAGTCTAGAATCCAGGTAAAGCCCAAACACTGAACCTTCAACCTTCAACTTGAGCCCTCAATCGTAAGCCTCCTAAGCCCTACCCTTAACCCTGAATAACCTGCCTTTTTAGGGTTCCTGACTATGATTTCCTTGTCGAATTCCTTAGAAATGTAGGTTATTCCGGGTTAAGGTGAACTGTGAGACCGAAACCGTAAGCACCATTGGAGCTCTCCAGCTGTACTGCAGCTGGAAAAAGGTCCTCAAAAAAAACCCGTAAGCACCAGCCCCTAGACCGCTGAGGCGTGCCGCTCCTCATGGGCATGGCTTGGGTGGTGGTGGCGGCACTCCTCGGTTCAAGCTTGTGACTCGCTCTTATAGGGTTTAGGGGATAGGGTTGCAGGCTAGGGGTATAGGATCGCCCTTATAGGGTTTAGGGGGTAGGGTAGGCTAGGGATATAGGCTATAGGATTACTCGCTCTTATAGGGTTTAGGGGATAGGGTTGCAGGCTAGGGGTATAGGATTGGTTGTTTGGGCTTTGGGGCTTATAGGGTAGAGGAGTAGTGTTTAGAGTTTGGGGTTCAGGGTTTAGGGTTTGTTTGGAGGTTTGCGTGTGGGGCTTCGGCTTCAGAATAACCCTCGAGCCGAAATCCTAAACCCTTACTTGGAGGTTCATGGCTAGTTATAATTGGGACTAATTATAAGTAGGGCAAGTATACTTATAACTTATAACTCATATTACGGGACTTATAACCCTACTTACAACTACCCATCAACCTCTGTGTTTTTAGTGTGCTACGGCTTTCAGCCGTGGGAGCCCAAACCATGCCAGCAAACAAGCTGGTTGCTTCGAGAACCCCGTACGTTGACCGTAAGACTATGCTTGTGATCAAGGGGCGTTTAGGGTTTAGGGATGTTTCGGGGTTAAGGGGCGTTCAGAAAATCAAGACTGTGACGAATGTGGCCTCCCTATTCATGTACCGTCGACCCCGATTTCGAAGGCTAACCCTCAACTCAACTGAAAACCCGGAGCTGCAGGAGCCTGGACGGGGACCAGGACCCAGTGATCGCCCTCGTGCAGGGACCACCTCAGGCTTTGCACGGCTAAGCACTGTTTGCGAAGATAAGTGCAAAAAGCCATGTGTCCGAAAACCCGAATCCCGAAAAGCCCTGGATCCTTACCCCAATCCGCACTCCCGAAAGCCTAAAGCCCTAGACCCCTAGCCCCAGAATTCCTGACTCCTCAACCTGGTTGTCAGGATTGAGGACCTTCGGATATCGAGTCTAATGGAGGGGCGTCAATACTCATGAGAACAGGGTTTGGTGGAATACATTCAGACCCCTATATCATGGTTTTTGTTGGTGTAGAACCTCGCAAGAGAGTCCGATCGGGTGTGGAACCAATTCCATGTCATAGAGGTCTTAGCCGGCTTATAGAAGCGACCCTTCTCAATGAACAATGACTCTGTTGAATCACAGATCGAACAGCAACAGGACCTGGCTGGTGTGTGACTTTTTGTACTTTCTTCGCACGTGCAAGCTGCGCATTCATCTGTTGTTTGTGACCCCTGCTAGAATTAGATACTACGGTTCATGACTACCACAACTATTGCGTGTCCGAATGGGTTTTTGCTGGGACCCATCGCAAGGAGGCCTGCACAACTTATTTTTGACCTGGATTGCTTGATAGTGTCCGGCTTGCAGTTTCTCAACTGGCTTTAAGAAAGCTGCACGTACCTCTTGAATAAAGTCCCCCCCCCCCCACCATCCTAAATCCATCATGCCCTGGACTGCCCTCAACAAAAGTTCCTAGTTTCAGAGGCAGCATATGTAGCCAACCGAGTACTTCAGAGTTAATTACTTATAACAGTGATAGCCGAGCTTCTCGGGGTGTGGTGTGTAGTGAACTTTCAAATTATGCCCTGAACCCCAAACTTGAAGCCTGAATCCCCAAGCCCAAACTCTAACTGCCAAGCACTGAGCCCTAAACCGAAAACCTTCCACGTGATCGGCTTGGGAGGTGGCTATCCCAGTGCTGCCCCTGGGCTGTAGACCGACCATAGGTGTGGTTTAGGATGTTGGCATGGGCTTTGGGTTTAGGGTTAAGGTTCAGGGTTGAAAAGCACAGCTCCCACTTGCACGAGTCTGCTGCTTGCAGTGTAACGGTTAACGTATCCTTGGGTCCGTGTGCTCTAAAACTTTTTGTTTGGCCCTGGAGACCTTTTCCAAAGAGTGCGTTTTAGGTGGGACATGGACCCCTGGAAGGTAATTAGTCTCGCACGTCTGGAACACAAAATCCGGACCCGAAGCCCTAGCCCCAAACTAGAAACCCCAAACCCTACAACCCCTAAACCCCATACCGGAGACCCTAAACCCTTTGAGGCTTCAGCCAGGAGGAAGCAGTGCCATGCCCTAAGCTCATCTCATCTCTCGAAGGGATAGAAAGCGCTTGAACTACTTGCAAGCTAGGGTTCTAGGGTTTGAAAGTTCCTCCAAGACCCTGTAGCCAACAGCCCTCCTTCTGGCAACAGTCTTATCATCAAAAATCCCAAGCTCCACAGCCATGGTTTCTTTTAGGGTGAAGTAAGAAGAGGCCGGCCTGACCGCCACGACCAAAGAGAATAGTGTAAACATTGTGTTTAAAGTTTGCAGCATTTTTGAGAACCACTGGTTCACCATCGCGGATAGACTTGGCTGCCCTGGTCCCACGTCCACGGAGGTAGTATAACATGTTTCTTTACACAAAATCCGCATGTTGAAAACTCGGCGCCATATCAGTTTAGTTTGGGGATTGAGCACCGAGGCTACTGGCATGTGGTGCAATTGGTACCACCCTGATTGCCTCGTATTTGGCACTGGGCCAGTTTGCCGCGGATGCAATGTGCCCAAGCCAGCAGGGAGCATACCGTAAAAGCGCTAAATTCCATGAGCCAGGGCTACTGTAGTAGCCCTGAATCCAGCCCCAAGAAGCTCTAAGCCATGAACCTCAGGGCGGCGAAAGCTCTCTTTGTGACTTAGACCTTCTTTGGGTCCGAAGAGGAGGTCGACCTAAATGTTGTTGCTGAGGGTTAAACCCTAAACCCCTAAACTCTGTAGTCCTTAAACCGTATAACTCCTTCATTCTCCAACAGATGTGCAGCTCGCTGAGGTGTGCCGCCACCGGCTGCTGTTCCATAGAGGACTTAAAGCTCCGAATGCCCTCTTTGAAGTAGCTCTGGATCCACAAACCTGCTATTTTTCCATTCGGGGAGGTATAGTATACCTCATCAGGGGATCGTAAATGTTGTGGGATTTGTGGGCTGCAGGTACACCCCGGAGTTGAGTCTGCTGTTCCCCTATTCAGATTCCACACACACCCGGGTGTGCAAACTCAAGCCTGCTACGCAATTACGAGTCAGAAGGGTTTTTGTTGGCAGTATCGCTGCTTTTATCCTTAAACATTTGAATACCCCATAAGCCCAAAGTCTATTATCCCAGCATGCTTGCATCCTCATTCTAAGGCTCAGGGAAGCTCCGGCATTCCCCGAAGCCCCGAAGCACTTGTTCAGGGCTACTGTGCTTCGTTTACACCCAGTGCATAGTCCAAGTACCTCACTAACCTACAACATTACTATCCTAAACCCAAGTACCTAAGGACACTCAAGGACAATGCTTCTGGAGCTTGGAGCCAAGTACAACCCGATCCCGAGCCCTTAGCCCTAAACCTGAAGACCTGTATCTATAACTATAACTCCTATACTTAAAACCCTCGAGTCTGAACCCCCCAACCCTCAACTCCAAACCGCAAACCCTCGCCTTTTGCCTCCAACTTTTTCCGAAGGACAATGAGAGAGCGAAGATGGCTTCGGTTATCCTTCCAGCCCCTCCGAGGGCCTTTGGTAAATCTTACTTCTTCGCGTCATTGGGTTTAGGGTTCACGTAGAGTGGGCTACGGAGTTTAGATTGAGGTAGTTGCTGTGGTTGTGGTTGTTGTTGTAGTAGTAGGATAGTTGGTTTTGTTATTGTTTTAGCTGTTTGGGCCTACAATTTAATGGTCATGTCCCAAAACCATAAACAGGGACTGCCTGACTCCCAGGATCAGGCGTGCTTGCTCGTTGCCCAGGTCCTCAACATTGTAAACAGACCGTGCAGTCTAGTACCGTGTTGTGGTTGTCCTCAGTTCTCAGAACGTCATAGGACCTTATGCCAGACAGTCGGTCATCGATAAAAAAACGTACCACATTATGGGGTTTAGGGAGCGCCTGGAGCCATGGTGAAGAATTCCAGATGTGGACTTTGTGCTTTGCACGACTCAAGCTGAACCTCTGAACCCCTAACCCCTGATCCCTCCATCCCGCACGCCTTCCTCATACAAGCAGACAAAAGCAAGACCTGAACCTTCTCAACTTAAGCCCTAGACCCTCAATCCCAAGCCCTAAGCCCAAGGGTCCATGCACCCAAATAGTTGTTTTATTGCTTTGGCCTTACAGTAATTAGTTCCTATATAGGTACTTTTGGGGCCAAAGTTTCCACCATTTCGGCACAAGGACCCTAAAGGTAACCCCTATAAAACCGTGACCCCGACCCTCGGGAGGATCTAGCAAGTATATCCCCTAATTTGGGGCCCTAGGCTACTGAGGCTACTTTATAGGAGCCCCCCATCTCAGCAAGTTTCAAGGCTCTCGTGGCCTGCGTCGGCCCGCAGCTCTATCTGCCCCTACTGTCCTTCACCGGCGCCTTTCCCACGATGCTTCTGCGCCGCGACTGCCGGAGTTTAAGGGTCAGGGTTTAGTTTAGGGTTCCATGGTCCTCGTACTTTTTTGGTTTAGGGGTCAGGGTTTAGGGTTCCATGGTCCTCGTATTTCTTCAGGTTTAGGGGTTAGGAGTTAGGGTCTCCTGGCCCTAGTATTTCGTGCGCTTGTTTCATTGGGGCTTGGGGTGCAGGCTTGAGGTTTGGAATGGTGGATTATATGCAATTGTTGATCAAGAGTCTGGGGTTTAGGGTTGTTCAGGTCCGGATGTTGTTAAAATGTACGCTTGAATGGAGTACACCCGCCAGGTTTTCTGCCGTTCTGCAGAAGAGGACTGCCCCATTTTCTAAGTACGGGTGGTCCTGAATTCGGGACTCCAGTTAGGCCTATTGTCCCAACGCACTGCGATCTCTTATTCAGGTCATAAGGCCGTATAAGCCGCAACACCCTAAGCTCTAGAACAACTCTGGGCTTAGGGTTGAGGACGACAGCCCCAGACCCTAAGCCCTATCCCGTAGTTCAGGTATGGATTGCTGCCGCCTTTGGCGCTGCTTGCAGCACAGCGCGCCAAGGAACGCATGGTTCCAGGCACCGACGGATCAGCTGAAGGCTATAATTAATGGTCTTACCAAGACCTCCAAAAAACACTAAACCCTAAACCGTAGTGGTCTGAACTGATGAAAATGAATAGCTGTTTTTTATCATCCCCAACAAACACTATTCTGCTCTTCAGGCCCCAATGTTGGGCTACAAAGCTTTAGTAGGGCTTCCCTATGTAACCTTGCAAGAGGCGTCGGTGTGAAATAGAGGGTAGCCGGGGTCTAGGTTGCGTATGCGAGCTCAAAGCCAGCCGCAACCTTGCACTAAAGTCACTAAACCCTGCTTTAATGGCGAGGATAGAGCCGTTGAGTTTTCGCAATATGTGGACTTACTGGCTGAAGAAGTATACCTTACACCTTTCGGGATCATATTAGCTGAAATTTTAAACTGCTTTGGGCTTATGAATTCAGCAATCATCTAAACCCTAAACCACTGAATTTCGAGGATAGAGTCGGATTTCACCATATGTGTGGTGACTCCCACATGCAACGGTCTTAAAGCTCAGCTTTGAGCCCCTTAGAGCCGCTCAGAGGGGCGAGAACCGCTTGATGGTCTCCTTGTCCCCGCCACCCCCACACATCCTTAATGGATGTCTTCTCACTATGCAAGTGCATGTTTAGGGCATAGTAGAGGAGCTGCTGCTTTAGGTTAGGAGTCAAAGTGCCTTGCTTCGCTGCGAGGCACTATTCTGGTTTCGGGAGGTAAAGAAAGCTTCAGAGAACTCAAAAAAACCCAATACGGGACCTCTGGTGCATGTGGCAACCCTAAACCAAACACCCGACTATACCCTAGACCTCATTTTGGTTAATGTGTGGAGCCTCACTGAAGACTGCCTGGATCCGGAAAGCGTTGCTTTCATGGTGCCAAACACACGGCTGAACAAACTTAGCCAAGCCTTGTACGGTAAGCCTTAAACTTGTTTTGTACTCTAAAACCCCTAAACCCTATAAGCCTTCGGTTGAAAGCCTCTTCCCACTCCTATTCAGGTGGCCGGCTGATGTTGATTTTCCTTGCAGCTCTTTCTGTGAAGCATCTCGATACCTGCAGGTTTTCTTTTTTTTGTAGGGGGGATGTGGGTGGGGGCGTGGCATCGGGGATGGAGGGCTTTAGTTGTTTAGGCTCGTGATTTGGGGCTCAGGGCCGGGTGGATCTGTGAACACTCCTGATGACTAACCACGCGAAGTTCAAGGGTCTGCGACGAAAGTAATAGGTCAGGAGGTCATCAAGCATGGTAGCTACAGTGATTACTAGCCATTTGGAACACTGACGAGGGAGCTTGCAAGTCCAGTTAAGGCACTTGTAAGCCCGACTCAGTGGCATCAACATCCCCATCTCAGGTACCTGTACCTGAAACTACCGCATCTTCCTAACATAGAAATTGTAGGAACCCTACAAAACTAGGGTATGGTAAGGTAAGCCTGCTCCTAGCGACCCAGGAACCTTCAAGCAGGGTACGACAGCGTAGGATCCTCTTCCATCTGCGTAGAAATCCTGTCTACACGGATCTGGTTTAGCGTTCAAGTTCGGGGCGTTCGGGCTTTCTTGGGGTAAACCTATCCCTTACTACTTAACTAGGCGGTGGCAATTGGGAAGCTTGTGAATTTTCCCTCATGGTTCCTATAGAGGTTCCTATTCATAAATACTTTTCAGAGCCCCGAAACTGCAACCCAGTTCAGGGTTTTCAGAGGATGCAAATGAGAAGGCCCATGCCAAGTACAAAAGTACAACCTCCAGGGTCCAAGTAGCCAGGCCTCAAACCGCCCTTACAATGAAGGACCCTGAGGCCTCCATATTTTTGGTACCTGATAGCAGGTGCTGCTATCCCTTCATCCGATACTCCCCTAAGTAGGTTGCTGCTGCGCTGCTAAACCCCACTACCCAAGTAGTTGGATCTTCAGAGCACCCGCCAACATGAATATCCCTTAATTAAGGACGTTTCCTTATATTATAACGGATCCCTAATATGGTTTAAGGAATATTCCTTCATTTAGGGATATGATATGAGTATTATATGAGTGGTTTAGGGTTTACCTTTGACTAGTATAACCTAGTTTTTGTTGTGAGATCCTTGTAAAGTCGATATTAAGGATCTAATAGTTGAGGACGCACAAAAGCGTAGGTTGTGGTAGTTAATTTAAGGTAGGATTCAGAATTCAGGAGCCTCGGTTTACAGAGCAGTGGTTTTTGCACTCTACACTTGGAGGATCAGGGACGTTTAGGGACTTAATAAGTCGAGTTGCAAGTGCCTTGAGCCGGGTGATAAGTTGCTAGGGTTCGAGCTACCTTACTTCAAATCCCTACTTGCCAGGCCCCTGATCCTTTATGTAGGGTGCATCGACAGCGTGCGATTTGGCGGTTTGTTGAAGAAGTGGGCACTCTCCGCCTCCCGTCAAGCTCTGATCTCTCACTCTCCAAAGCTGGATCTTGTTTGGCAGGGAGCGTGAGAACCCTAAACCCTAAAGCCTTAGGCTAGCAGTAGTTGGACAGCGAACAAGAATCCTTCTTCTGTAACGCAAAAGTTAGGTTCATCGGTCCTCTGAACCCGCAACATCCGAAATCCATAAACCCTAAACTTTGGGGCCTTGTAAACCCCAACATCAAAGGCAACACCCCATGCAAGCCTCGAGTCAGGTTCCTGCTGACCAACCTCTTCCTCTGGCTTCGCCCTGCGTGAGCTTTGAATGAAATAGCCATGTTCTAAAGGCTGAAAATGCTAAGGGTCCATGTGCATATACTGAAGTCCCAAACCCCTACAGTACCCTAAAAGCAGACTTATTATTCAAGGATCCCGTAAAGGAACTCTCATTTTCCAGGAGCAAGACCCCTTCATCCTTAAACTGCCCTGAACCTTACTTGCAGGATCATGGGACTTAGTAAGTAAGGTTATAAGTACATTAATTGGGGTTATAAGTATTTATAAGTATAGTTGCCCTAATTATAACCCTAGTTACTACCTAACTTAGGTAAGTCCTGTGATCCTTTAAGTAGACGCCCCTCAACCCTCTACCCTGAAGCCTCATTCGAGAGGAGCACATGGACCCTTAGGTAAAGCTTCGAGCGCAAATACTTGGCATCTGCGCCTCCTGAGCCCATGGAACGATAGAGCACCCTGGAATCAAAAAAGTCCCAAAGGGTCCTTTGTACCTAAATGGTAGGATGGCTTCTACATCAGGAATGTCTAAGCTGATTTGGAAAAATTCCTAGGACCCCTGTGGTACGTCATAGGGCTGAGGGTTGAAGATGTATAGGGTTTGTGGGGCTTTTCGGGTGTAGGGTCTTCTCGGGCTTAAGCTTGGGGCATCAGGGGTTGATGCTTTAGGGGTTTAGGGTTTAGCGCGTCACCCTGAAAAAAACCCTGTACCCATTCATACATGGTGTATGCATATAAAGTGTTTTTGGCCTCGAAGAAAGTTGCTATATGAATATATACTTTGGGGTCAACGTATCTGTAGTAGAAGCGCCTCATTGCTCAGCTATCATGGGGTTCCGGTTTAGTAAATGTAGGGCTTAGCGTTTAGTTTGTGAATCCCGACGTGAGAACCCTCAGTCTAGACTCGAGATGACAATCTCAAGGTTTGCAGCTTTAGCATTCGTTGTCCGACCTAGCACGACCTTTCAAGGTCTGCTGAAGATTACTTCTAGCAAAATGTACTCACAGATGTCTACCGGTTACGGGACTCTAAAGGGCATGCCAAGATGAGCACATATAGCGAGTCTTCCTTCCAGCTTCCTGTTCAGTATGGTTCCCTGCGTAGCTGGTATTCAGGATGATGGACACGGGTCTTTTCAGCGCTTACTGCCTTTTGTGTGCTTTATTCGTCGTGTTTGTTCATGGCCATTGGGGCACGGAGTAGGTCTGTCGTATTTAGGTTGTCCTGGTTCTGGAATCGGTACTGCACTTCGTTCCGAGATGGAATGCTGGCTACAAGAGGAAACATATCCTCATCCACGCGGTATCGTTGCTATTGCTTCTAAAGTCTCAAGCCTTAATGGCCTTAATGTTCATAATGTAACCCTGAACCCCGAATACCCCCAAACCCGAAACCTGTAAAAACCCTAAACCGTAAACCCCTAAACCCCTAAAGCCTTTGTCTATCCTTGGGCCCGGAGAGGGCGGAGCGCTCCGTTACAATACCATCAAGCTCCAAGGGTGCCGGCTCGGCTTCAAAATGAGGCCGGGCAAAGGGCACATCATATGTTTCTCAATCCTACCTGAAGTTTCCATTCTAGCTCCTTGTTGGTTTACCTTATGTATAGGATCCTAAACATGAAACTATTGTTGCTTTTTTGGGCTACCTTATAGGCTCCTTTAACATGAAACTGGTTGCATAAACCACAAAACGGGACCACAATGGAGACTACAGGTAAAGCCTGTGAAGCCCAGGCACCTGAGTTCAGGCCTGAAGGCGATCCGCTGATGACAACATGAAGCACTGTTGTCACAGAGCGTGCGGCAGGCGGGCACGACCTGGCCCATGTCACAAGGGTCTACAGAGCGTGTAACTTGTTTTCAGCACCGAAGCACTCATCATCGCAACATGTTGCAACGTAACTTCAATCCACATCAGAACCAGTAAGTAGTGCACCGCTGGCAGAAGAGCAAGTCAGTGGTTGTCGGTCACATGACAGGTTCATCACAAAGGTTGACGAGCCCCACTGGGCTTTGTGCCGCCTCCGCTTCTTTCCACGGTTCATGATATGTACTATGATACTGCTGATATGATCTGACATGCGCAGGCAGTGATATTATCCTGGTGTTGGACTTGCCTCGTCCACTACATGAGTGAGACTGCTGGGTCGGCAGTAGCGAGCAATCGAGATTGAAATAGCCTTGAGTGTCGCAGTATGGACAAGAAATGAGTAGACAGTAGGTCTCAGTGATCGTGAGATTGGCAAGCACTTCCACAAGGCTCGACAGCAACAAAGCACAAAGCATGGTAGTACTGAACAGATGGCACTTGGACCAGTTGGACCCCGCTGCGGTTAGGGGCTTGCCAGCCTGTCGCCCATTATCGTTATACACATGCAGAAATCTTAGCTCCCCGTGATGTTTGACGGGGAAAGTTCCCGTGCTGTTCACGTTTTGGCTGCTTCGCAGCCCGGCAAAACCTTCCACGAAGCATCACCTTTCAGCAGAAAAATTGGGTTCAGGAATTCAGGCTACGGGTCGAGTTCCAGTGTATCGGGGTTCGTGTCAGGCTGTGCGGTTAACGGTCACGTTTATGGTTTAGGCTTGTTGTTCAGGGTTTGGACTGACAGACTGTTCACTTGTAGTGGGCTGACAGCGACTGTGGTTAAGATTGGACATGCTGAAGTTGCTTGGTAGAACCATTGCAGTCCTCTGTTGCTCGGAGAGGTTCAATCCTGACACTTGGCACCCAGAGAGCAAACGCTGATAGACCCGAGTGCCAAAGATTCACGATTGGGGAACTTAAGCCAATGATGTTCTTGTTGGCCTTGGTCTCGATTGAATCCTCAAGCCGTACGCCCTACGCCCTAAACCCTTAGACTCCTAGGCCTCAAACCCTGAACACTAAACTCCTGAGCCTGAACCTCTAAACCCTAAACCAAGACCTCCATCCTCAACAGTTTCGGAAGACGAATCGAAGCGAGCCCGGGCTATGGAAGCTCGGCCAGATCTGCACAAATAGTGGGAGCCTCAATGACTATGGGCTAGGATTACGCTTGTTATTTTGGGTTTAGGGTTTGGATTGTTTTCAACTTTGGTTTCAAGGTCATTGAGCTCCTATGCAAGACCGCGATATGCAGTGGCAGTATTCTACATGCTCGCGGGCTCTGCACGTGATTTGCGATTGGCAGATCGTGGCATCATGCAAGGCTGTTTATGGGTGTAGAATTGCAGAATTTACCATGTCTCTGCTTGGCCGTAATCTTTGGACGCTTGCCCTAGTTTAGACCGTAGCTACAGTCTTTGTACGCCATTTCGCCGCCAATTCACATCAGAGCTTGCAAGCTGATGAATTCAACATAGAAGGGGCTTTCCCAAAGCTGGGGGACCCTTGCAGTGTCCGGCAACGGGAATACGGAGGGTTTAGGGTGCATCTTCTCGTTGAAGTGCTTAGATTTCCTTGGCCTTGGCACGCACAGCGATGCATTGTTTGATTGTTTCCCCTGCAAGTGTTCACCACATGCATCATCTATAAGATAAGCAATAGTGCAACTCCGTAGTCAATGAAGAAGTTTGAAGATTATTACCAGTAGTTCATTTTACACATCTAGTTCATATACGACACGATACGGCCACTCAAAACTCTCTTTAAAGTAGTGTTTATCTCGTGACGAAGTAGCCGACGTTGCTCTCCTGCTGGCCACTCGAGGCCCCCCCTCTGCACACATGCGGGATCACGCCTGCCAATCCATTGCAATACCTTTCTAAATCGACGCCTGACTTGGCTCTGCGGATGGAAAAGGCTCATGAACAGATGGTCGAAATAACACAGATACAGAAGCCGGTATCAGAGTTACGGGGTAAATCCACTATCCGAATTTATGGGCGTGAACCTTACAGCCGATGACTGAACCCCGGAGCCCTAAACTCTGAGCGTCAACTGTAACTAATCCATGACCTCCCGAGCATAGGTCAACCCCTCATTGCAAACACTCAAGAAATCGTCGCACCAAGCCCCAGCAAATGGATAAACAACTCTACAAGCGAAAGAGTGAATAGGTAATCATATCTGTATATATAATATAATATAATATAATACAATATAATATAATATAATATAATATAATATAATATAATATAATATAATATAATATAATATAATATAATATAATATAATATAATATAATATAATATAATATATATGTATATATATATATATATATATGGATGGACATCTATGATTATGTATGAACGCAACCATAATGATATACACATACACTTCCATATACACATGCAGATACATCGACACATACACACACACACATATATATATATATATGTATACATATGTGTATATATATATATATATATATATATATATATATTCACATATATACATGTATAAACACACACATAACACATGCGTGCACAAATGCACACATATGTATGTATACACATACATACGTACAGGCAGGCAGACAGACAGACAGACATATACACACGTCTATGTATATACACAGAGTTACATGCATTTACATGTTTATAGGCACCTATACACACGTATGAACATGAATGCGAACGGACTGCGATGCCTTGTCAAGTTCTAAGGTGTCACTATAAGAGCTGTGAGCAAGACCGTGTAGAGTGCAAGAGAAGGGGGCACGCTACGCGTCCCTCGACTCTAGGAGTAAGCTTGTGGACGTGCTACGCACACCGCATTGCTTCTCCTTACCTTTCTATGTGACCGCCCACGCAACGTTTGGCTCAAGTCAATGCCCATAGCTAAGTGCTATATGTGTCTTCTATCCTGAGCAATCAGAGCTATCCCGTGCACAGACGAACCGCCGCCGGCAGCGAGTGCAAAAGGAACGGCCGCCGGTTCTGCCTGCATAAGATTGCACGTGTGGAAGTGTGAGAGAGACAGGGTCCCAGTCTGTGGAGAGTGCAAGCCAGCCACACCTATATTCATTACAGCTCTGGTGGGGAGAGCAACAACATAATCGAGATCAATTCCCCACGCAGGTTATCAGCCGTACGCGGCTCTGCCTTTCTGCAGCAACGACTACTTGATCTACTACGACCACAATGAACTCGGGATCAAGCCAAGATACGACAATGACTTTCGGTGCCGATGTGGCAGCGCCAGCCGTTGGTGAGTCAACAGCTGATGACACAGTGGTGCAATCCGTTGATAGCTCCACGGAAGATGACAAAGGTCAATCTTCTGCGCTTGCCATTGCAAAGGCAGTTCCCAAGGTGAAAGCAAAGAGTCTACCAAGAGCATCTACGCCTTCGCGTCCGACATCCACAGGTTCGAGGACGGGCAAGGCTCCAGAACGACGAGCCGAAGCGTCTGGTTTTCAGGCACCTCGGACTACGTCCAGGGCCAAGGACAAGGGAGTGAAGACCTTGGAAAAGAAGTCGAGACCATCATCTTCGAGAAGCTCTTCAGCACGATCAAGGACTTCGGCTACTCGTGGGCGTGACAAGTCCATGACATGGAATCGGATGGTTACCAATCAACCACGCGATGCTGACGATCTGGATATGACTCTGGACACTATTCCTGCACGTGGTGATGCGTCATCGGTGACCACGCCAGCCATAGCCGATGGTCCGAATGCCTATCAGGAACTGACGATTTCGCAACAGTTCGAAGCATCGAACCTTGCGCAGCAGATGTACTATCGCAGTCAGATGCAAGAGTACGAAGGAGTTGTCCAGACCCTGATGGATAAGATCAAGGAGATGCAACAAGAAGATGAAGGATCTGGGATTCGCATCGAAGAATTGGAACGACAACGTGACCATGCATGCTTAGCCATGAGGCACATCAACAATGTCAATCAGGAGATGAAGCGAGACTATGAAGCAGCTTTGTTTCGCATGGATGAACAGAACTCTGCTCAACAACGTCAAGCACACGCCGTTGCCGAGGAGTTGGCTCAGCAGCTACATGTGTTTCGCACGGAAGCAGCCACTAACTTTGTGCAGTTGGAGGCAAGAGCGCAAGGCGATGGTGAGCTTATGGCACGTGAGTATGAGCATCTGACTCATGAACTTCATGAACAAGCCAGAGAGAACTTGTTCCTCCGGTCGAACACAGCAAGTTCGGAACAAGCCTTACAAGCAATGCAGGAACGACTCCACCTGGTCAGGAATCAGGAGTTGCGGGCCGTGAACGAGATCCAAGGGCTAGCTGGGAACAGCGCAGCCATTGATCAAGAACGACTTCGGCTTCGCGAACGTCTTGGTGAAGAGGAAGAGTACCGCAAAATGGCTGTGAGGAGGATGCAAGATGCAGAGGACCGACTTCATCAGAATGAAGATCATGCAAGGCGCGCATTGCCTACCTTGCACGACGAGCTGAGTGAACTCAGGAAAACACTCAAAGCACAAGAAGATCTTCAAGCGAGGACACGCAGCGAATTGGAGGCAGCACGGAACTCCAACTACCATGGCGGAGTGACACGGCCTTCGAGCATGCCCATGTCTTCGAGGACTACTGAGTCTGGCTGGGAGCACGTAGGAAAGGAAGTAGTGCCTGCATTTTCCGTAGGAGGTGAGGTACGATCCCCTGAAATACGGTCCCCAAGTCAAGTTAGTCCAGTCGCCAAAGAGAAGTTCGCATTCTCGGAATCGGACAAGGACAAGAACCTTGCGATGGATGGAATTCCATTTACCGGTGGAAACTTCTTCACTGGCCGCATCAAAGGTGAGGTGAATAAATCCTATTCAACGCCAATCGTGGCGGATGCAATGCCCGAGCACTACGTGCCAGGTATTAGCAGCCCAGCACATGCGCGTTCCACGCCTAGTGCAGCCACTCTGTTTGGCATACCAAGCGGATTTCATGGGCAAAGTGATGCGGCAGCCGTGCGTGATCGACAGCTACGTGAACTCTTGGAGGATCGCGGGATGTTGGGATCGAAATCCACAGCATCTGCCAGCTCCTCAAGACCTGTTGGTATCGACGGCATTATCGCATCTACGAAGGGCAACGACCCCATTGGTGCCCCTGTCGCCTATGACGATTCCATCCATGAGGCAAGGAGGCGTCAGATCGAGAAAGAGGTCGCGGAACGGTACGAAGAGAAGATTGCTGATCTGCGAAGCGAAGTACTCAAGGCCCAGAAAGCCGAACAGCGTCTCAGAGCTGATCGTGATGAGTGGAGATTATTTGCTGAAACGATTCAGGAAGACAATGGAGACGATGACGGTGATGAAGCTGGCGACGAGAACGGAGAGGGAGAGCATGATGAAGGAACCGGCACGGGGTATGACCCTCCAGATCCGCCTGATGATGACGATGATGATAAGAAGAGAAGCGGTGGAGGCAAACCTGACCCGGATCCTGACCCTCATGCGCGTGATCCTGATGGAGACGCAGATCCTGAAGTCACAGAGGTGAGAATTTCCAGGAGGGAGGCCGATAAAGTGACCGTCCCTCCATGGCCTACTCTCACTCACCTCAACAACTGGCGATCCGTATGCACGGCGAATGTCTTAGGAGCATCAGCCGACCCAAATCATGAGGACTGGATGTTATGGCTGGCACCAGCGTTCAATCCATTCCCTGATGTCGAAGCACTGAACGATTCGGGACACAAGAAGTTCAAGAGCGTAGACGTCAAATTGGGGATCGCCATGGTCGCAATGCTACGCGCTGGTGGTGACAAATCTGCTGATCTGTACCTGGAGGTGAACCGGAAGGCCAACGATTACATCAGCAGGCCCGAAGGGAAGATCATCAAAGGACGACAAATCATTGCGATGATGTATGAAAGTTTTCGAACGCACGATCGTCTCGACATGATCATCACTCTCGAGTATCTGGTGAAGCTCCAGTACCAAGGCGACAACAAACTTCATACGTTCAAGCAGACGTGGTTGGAGGTTCTGGGACGGATGAGGCCAGAAGACATACCATCCAAAACAGCTCTCCGTGATTGCTTGTACAGCAAGATCAAGGACTCGCCCGCAATGAAGATGGAGTTGGGCATGCACTACGAACACTTGCCCTACAATCATGAAGACCGATCGTACGACAATCTGATGAAGATCATCGACCGTACCATCATGCGGAGACGAGAACAATCAAATCTCACTCAGACCCAAATTGGTTTGCGCCAGATGCTTGAGGGCAAGGATTTGCTCGCTGCACCGGCCAAGGTACCTGAGAAACCAACGCCTAACGCAGCTCCATCCGCAAAGGTCAAAGCTTCGCCTACCAAGCCGGATAAAGCAACACCTGTACTACCTCAAAGCAAAGCGAAGAGTCATGCGAAGACCAAGCCAAAGCCCAAGAAGAAGACGAGGAGTGAGTCAGCGGACAACAGAGGCGACAAGAGCAAGAAGCAAATCCGCTGCAAGTTCCATTTCACAGATGCAGGGTGTCGAAATGGTGACAAGTGCCCATTCAGTCACTCGAAGAAGACTCCAGAGCGACCCTTTACGCCGAGGACGAGAACTCCAAGTCCATCTGGAGGAGGAGGAAATAGGATATGCTACTCTTTCAAGAACACAGGCTCGTGCTCAAGAGAGAATTGTCCTTTCAAGCATGAGGCAGCAGCTACCCCAGCTCCGGAACCAAAGGCAAAAGCTAAAGCCAAATCCGAAGCAAAGGCAGCTCCAGCGAAGCCGAATGCAAAGGGCAAGGCACTCCCTGCGGCACCCGCCATCAGATTGTGCCGAAGGTGGAATCCATCAGCCCCGGCTATATGGAAGCGATCTTCAAGACAGGATGAGGAAGAGTCAAATTGTCCATCCGTTGACAGCGACGCTGATTCGGATTGTTCAACTGACGACGAATCCTCGGGACCGACTACGTCGACCCGAAAAGAGATCAAGCGTAACGTGACATTCGCCGACGACGTGAAGTTCATTTCTTCGTGTCCTAGAAGATCGAAGAAGGACAAGGAGCGGAAGGTGAAGTACGTCGACATGGAAGCGCTTGTCAACAATGAGGATCGCGCCGTGAATTTGGAATTCGCTAAGCACAAAGCGAGATTGAGGGCACAGATCATGAGAGACATGGTTGACGACGATGATGATCAATGCGGAGATCGAGTTTCATTCGTACGAATCCCAGGAACGTCTCGGGTGGAAGAAGTTTCCTTCTATGACGGTGAGGATTCCATCGTTGAACGTGAACTCGATGCTGCGCACAGCAAACGGATCATCAATCAAGGTGTATTCAAATGCATGGTTCAACCAGTCATCCTCAAGAAGAAGATCAAGTTTCTCATGGACACTGGGTGTGGCCATGACCTCATATCTCAGAAGAAGATCGAGAAGCACAGTCTCGAGACACTCGTGACTCCAGAGCCCATATCATTTCAGACAGCAAATGGAATCACCGATACCGATCTTGTGTCGAACTTCCAGACTGAGTCGTTCGAGGAACCGATCAACGCTTATGTGTTGGATGACACACCGTCGGTGCTTTCCATAGGTAAAAGATGCATGAACTTCAACTACGGGTTTGTGTGGCCACCCGGAAGGGAACCATTCATGATCAACCCGCAGGGCAAGAGAATATCTCTGTTCGTGAACGGTGACATTCCGTACATTCGCGCCGGGAGTTCCAAGTCACTGGTTCATGATGATCCGGAGGCCAAAGCGATCACCGAAATCTTCAAGGGTGTGCTAACCGCGGGTGATGTTGACGTCAGTGTCGCAGCTGCCGCTGAAGCTGCACCGAGCGAAATTGAAGCAGAAGAAGAAGGTGACGATCATGAACGACCTCCTGATCCTGAACCCCAAGAACCTCCTATAGAAGAAGTACCAGAGTCCGAGGCCGGACGACCTCCGGACGACGAAGGAAAAGGAGTGGGTGAAATTCCATTGGACGGTGACGATGAGGTGATCATTGATGTGGAAGGCGACGGTGCGCCGAGCCGCAAGGCCAGAGTCGGAACACTGAAAGCCGAAGCCAAGACGTTGGCACATCTGTGTACTCATCGCTACCGCAATCCATATTGCGAATCGTGCATACGCGCGAAGATGAAGCACTTGCGGACACAACGAGGTGCGTTTCAACGTGTGATCAAACACTGGGGGGATCTTGTGACGTTCGACTTCCTCGATATGCGCAAGGCCGCCGAAGCAGGTATCGGACTCGATGATGGAGCACGTGAAGTTCTAGTCATCAGAGATATCGCCACCAAAATGATCGCAGCGATTCCCACGGCTTCAAGGAATACTGACGAGGTCGTCATGGCCATCAGACGCCTAATGGGAAGACGCAAGATTCATATGGCGTATAGTGATGAAGCACCAGAGTTCGATTCAGCTATGGCGCAGTTGAAGATCGTGATAGATCATTCCCTTCCAGGGAAAACCAGTAACAATTCACTCGCTGAACGATCAAATCAAGAAGTGATCAACACAGTCGCAGCATCCATGCTACACGCCGGGTTACCCGCCCAATACTGGTCCTTTGCGCTGAATTGCGTGATGCAGAACCTCAACATTGAAGACGTGGAGGGCGATGGTGATTCAGCATGGAAACGAATGACTGGAAAGGACTTCGAGGGAAAAGCCATACCATTTGGGGCCAAAGTCTTCTTCAAGCCGACGGATACAAGGCCGAAGACATATGGCAACAAGTTCGATCCAAAGGGGATCCCAGGCATTTTTGCCGGATACATCATCACTGCTGGTCAAGGGTGGTCCAAGAAGTATCGCGTTTGGGACATGAAGGAATTTGCCAATGCGAACTTGTCGATGGACGCATCTGTTCCCAGGAAGTTGATGAGACCGTACGAGACAGAAGTTATCTACTTCCCAGAGGAGATAACGTTTCCCCTGAAAGCCGAGTACGAAAGGATGAATTCAACCATTGAGGGACTCAGGGACAACGTTGACCTCGCTGGCAAGGAGATAAAAGACGTCGATGACGGGGATGACGGTCCGCCTGGAGGAAATGGTGGCAACGGGGATGATGATGATCAAGATGGTCTTCTTCCTCCACCGGATCCCGGAGAAGATCCTGACTTACAGGACATAGATCCATCTGACATAGAGACGGAGCCGTCTGGCGAAGTTTTCAAGTCAGCAGAACATGAAGCTATTGATGCTATAGGAGACAAAAGACTCGAAGAACTAGACGAAGAGCTAGGTCTACGTGCAGCACCGCCTCCTTCTGAACCAAAGGTCACCGGGAAAGATCGGCGATCGCCCCGCGAAGTCGGTCCAACCGGTAGACTCATCCCCGAAGGAGACATCGAAGAACCTGGAGAGATCATTAAGATCTTGAAAGAAAAGAAGTTGGCTCCTGAGGAGATTGAACATTGGAGTACGGGGAAGAAAGGGGACGGCATTGTATATCTCACTGATGATGGTGAAGCCTGCAAGATCGATAAAAGGGGAGTTCCATACAAGATCCGAAGCGACGGTCGACGAACCCTTCCTACACGGCGACCTATCCATTCCTATTCTCCGGAAGCATGGAAGAAAATGAGTGAAGCGGAGAAGAAGGCAGCGTACAAGAAAGAAAAGCGAGACAAGGCTCGAGTTGCCAAGAAGGACCGGAAGAAGGCTGTGATAGGAAAGAAGATAGTCACCAAGATTTTGGACAACATGATCTTTCCCAAGATTGTTCCATGTGAAGAAATTGATCTGCAACTCAACGTGTCCATTGACGACGACGATGGATGGTCCTGGGCACAGTCCTATGTGGATCAATACACACAAGAGCAATTCTTGTCAGACGTCGTGCCGGCCGTTCCGGCACACATGGTCATGTTTGATAACTGGATTCCGTCTATGCCGTGTACGACTTCTCACAGAAACGTACATCGGGAAAAGAATCATGCAGGAGGATCATGCTTCAATGCCATGGTCACTCGACCCGTCACACGCAAGGAGATGGGCAACAACCCCAAGGCCATGGAAGCTTTCATGAAAGAATGGAAGGGATTGTGGGACCAAGAGGTGTTTGATTTCTCAACTACGCGTGAATATGACGACGTCGTCGCTGAGGCAAAGAAGAAAGGTGAGAAAGTACATATGGCGCGAGTACATGGACTGATATACGAGAAGAACTATCAGCTCAAAGAGGACGATCCTGCCAGGAAGTTCAAAGGGCGAGGTGTACTACTCGGTGATCAGGTCAAAGACCAAAATATGGAAGCCGCGTTGTTTCAGGATTTGGGGAATTCCCCGGCTACGTTTGACGCCTCACGGTGGGCCGATTACTACGGATGCCTTCCTGGCAACGATGTCCAGATGGCGGATGCTATCCAAGCATACATTCAGGCGAGACTATCGGGCACTCCATGTTGGGTTGAACTGCCTGATGAAGCCTGGCATCCATCTGCGAAAAGGCATAAATTCCGTAGACCTGTGTGTCGCCTGATCAAAGCCCTATATGGACATCCTGATGCAGGAACCATGTGGGAACAACATTGCCATACCGCGGTACAGAAAGTAGGATTCAAGCCGATTGGCGACGAATGGCCATCATTGTATTTCCACCCGCAGATGAAGCTCTTACTTGTCATCTACGTGGATGATCTCAAGATGGCAGGGCCCAAAGAGAACCTGCCCAAGGGTTGGGACATGCTGCGCCAAGAACTTCGATTGGAAGAGGAAACGCCACTAGGTTTGTATCTGGGTTGTCGCATCTCCAAGGGCGAGGCAACGTTGCATGACAAAACGAAGGTGCAGACCGTTACCTACGACATGGAGACGTACCTGGACATGACAGTCAAGAAGTACTGCGACGTGACTGGGTTCGATCCGACAAAATTCAAGACGGTACCATCGCCGAGTCCGGCTGAGGAGACTAAGAATCACCCAGCTCGCGCTCCGGCACAGTCAGGTAAAAGCCATCGATGCACGTGGTGTGGACACACCATGCCTGTTGATAAGGATGGTCGGCTTGTTCCGCCTCCACCTATTCCCAAGGCGCCCGAGGAAGAGGAGATCAACGAGGCTAATCGCGGTGCACTTGCTCCGCAGGCAGCAAGCATTCTCATGAAATTGCTTTATGCCGCGCGCATTTGCCGCTTTGATCTTCTGCGCAGTATCAACAATCTCGCACGCAAGATCACGAAATGGACCAAGAAGGAGGATGCTCTTCTTCATCATCTCATGGCCTATGTGCACCAGTCCAAACATCACATGATGATTGGATGGGTCGGGAACTCCTTGGAGGACTCGTCCATCGGGCTGTTTGCAGATGCGGACTATGCAGGTTGTGGAGAAAGTTTGAAATCTACCTCCGGTGCTCACTTGCACATTCAAGGTTCTCACACAAGATTTCCCTTGGCGGGACTTAGCAAAAGGCAGGGGTGCTTGAGTCATTCCACACCTGAGGCCGAGATTGTCGCGGCCGACTTTGCCATGTCACGTCTTGGATTGCCTGCTATCACGTTGTGGCAGCAGCTTGGGGGGCAAGACCCCAACTTCGTCTTCTACGACGACAATCAGACCATGATCGGGGTGATTCGCACGGGCAAGAATCCGACTATGCGTCATTTGGAACGTACCCACGGCATCTGCATTGGATGGATGCATTCTATCTTTCAGGAAGGTTACGTTTCTCTTGCCTATGAGGTCACTGCCAAGATGTCAGCGGACATACACACCAAGTCGTTCAAGGATTCTGTGTCCTGGACACATGCGTGTCAGCTCATCAACATTTTTCCGCCGGCTCTCATTGGTTCCCAGGAGATCATGGATCTGATGCGCCCTACTCATACCCAGAGCACGGATGAGAAGGGTCAACAGCACTACTCATTCAAGAGCGAAGTGCCCTGTTTTCCTTACACGCAGACGCCGATCCTCCCTCAGGTGTTGTATCGCGCTGGATTGTCGAGTAAGGAAGGCTTGCAAGAACATGACAGTGTGGACCCCATCCTGGTTGTCAAGTTCCCGCGCATGCTGCGGGGGCCGCCTTCCGCGTTGCCGCCTGGTCGCTACCTTCGGTCGACTTGGATTCTTCGTGAAGGGCAGTGGCACCAAATGGAGGACCGTGCTGCTATCCTTGATCAACCGGGCAAGTTCGACCGCTATGTGGAGCGTGCTGTGTTTCAGTACCATCCGGTACGGGGGCATTTGCGCCCAGCCGCTATTGCGGACGTCCTTGCGCCGCCGTTTTTGCCTCCTCCTGACCCGCCTTTGGGCCAGTCTTATGTGCGCGCCCTGCCCGCCAAATGGCGAGCGGTGGTTGTCACACTGGCGCGTGCCATCCATGGGGGGTACCAGGGCTTTACATTACCTCTTTGTTTCAACGGCCAGTCCAAAAGTCAAGCCTCCCAATTCGGCTATGACCAATGGTCGTCAGTGTACGAGGATGTATGGCATGATGCGGCTGAACAGAAAAGGGAATATCAAGGGTATGATGGAGCAATTGTGCCTCACGTGGTCAACTTCGCCGAAAACAAACCCAAGGAGGGCCTGGTGATCCAATTCCTCGACCACGATGGAGGGTTGGTCCATACTTACAAAAATCCTTACAGCCGTTGGAAATACCGTATCACTATCAAAGATGCTCCAAAGGCAGTGACGGTGTGGACATTGGTAGGAGTCGATGAGGAGAACTGGTGGAATGAGTATGCTCCTGGCAAGGACTGCATTGCGCAGCATGCTCCCGATTCTCACTACGACCCTGGGTTGCAAGTAAATGTTCTGAGTATGGGGCGAGAAGTTGACGACGCCATGTGTGCCTACCTCTTCGATGTGGTGGAAGCGAGGAAAAACAACCCTAACTCCGTGATCTTCATTGGCGCAGGGGTGTTGGGCAAGAATTCGTGGCTGAGTCGGAAAATCGCTGACAACCCTGAAAGGGCCAAATTGCGGACAGACTACCCATGGGGGGAGGTCGTCCAAAGAATTGCGCGCAGAGCGGCATCGTGGGGGTTCCAAATCATCATCGAAGTACCTCCTCGAGTACAAGTCCAGGAAACCAAGCAGTACAAGGGACTTCAGGAAGATGCCATGTGGAAGAGCATCAAGATCCAAGGATGCACTCACGGGCAACGTTATACCTTTCGGGATCCTGTATCTCCCGGAACCGCCGTTGAGCTCGGCTACTGCAAGGATGAATGGGAGTACATTGCCGCAAACGTCGCGTTGCATCCTAAGTCGTCTGACGTGTGCTCGTCCAAACATTTGCACATGACCGATTCGGACGCTAAGGATCGATCTGATAAATGCGAGTTGACTAGCCAAATCTCCAGGAGATTGCTTAAAGCCTTGAAATTTCAGGCAACGGGCGATGGGAGATTGGTAGCAATGCCGTCGAAGGCTGGTGGACGAAAGCCTGACCGCATGATTGTTGACCTCTGTGGCTTGGGCAATGGCTACGCCGTGCCTAAGTCCACTAAGGGATGCGCTCGCATAACTTGCAAAGAGCTAATTGGCTCTAAGGCCGATGAGGACAGCCTTATCGGTGCAATGAAGGATTCGTGCCGGAATGACCTGCGCACACCTGTGCTATTCGTGGCATCGCTTTTGCGATCAGGTGTTGGTCCTGGAAGTAGTGAAGGGGCTTGCGTGGGGGGTGAGAAACGTTCCGGTGGGAAGTACAAGGTTTTCAGAAGTGTCTTGAAATCTCTCAAACGCCTGCTGAAGAAGTGTGCGGAATTTTCCGACGTCTATTTTTCGCTTGACATGCCTTCTTCATGTTCATGTTGGTCTTGGCCAGAGTTGCATGCTCTTGTTTCAAGTGGCAAGGTGACGAAGGTTAAGATTGGTGACCATGTTGGTGCTGGTGGCGATGGTGGTGGACGCAGGATCATGTTCTCTAACATGCCTGAAGCGGATCGTTTGATGGTGAGAATGGATGATTGCTTGGACCATGAATCGAAGAGCAGTTTGTCGCAGCGCATTGATGTGTCATGGCGGTCGATTGCGAGGAATGTTCGCAGCCTTGTTCGAGCTCATGTCAGTGTCAGTCATGTTGCACATGAATCTGAGGACATTGCATGGCAGCAACGTCAGTGTATAGACGCTGATGAAGGGGCTATAACACAGCCCCAACTAAGGAACAACTAAGGTCTGACCCGACGGATCGGGGAAGGGTGCCTCTTACAGAGCACCCGGAACCGTGAAGTCGCATAGGGGTGGGTACTTCTCTCTCACGGAGGAAGGACCGAATCCCGAGCCATGGGTGAAAGCTACAATGCCTACGAGCTGGCCTTCGAAGGAGTGGACCATGAAGAAGTTTTCCCTTCTGGTGGGATGATGCGGACGTTCCTGAAGTTCCACAAGTTTCTGCAGATGTATTCTGAGGACTCGTCGCAGAGCGTTTCGCTCCCGCCAAAGATTACGAAAGACAAAGTGGTCGACAATGATCTCATTCGCACATGGGCAGCTTTCAAAGCACCTCCTTTGGTCTTGCTGTTCACGTGTGCAAATCTGTCGCCAGGAGGGGATCTTTCCATTCGAGTTCGAGAAATCCTCAAGGCTTGCTTGTTCGCCGCCCCGGAGGAGTACCTGAATAAACCTTATGGGGAGGTTCTCGCCATGGTCATCAAGTTTGGTGGAGGTCTCAAGCACGTTGTTGCTGATTACGGAGGGAAGTTTCATGCCATCACAAGATTTATGGTGGATGAGGAAGTGATCCGTGATGATGCAAAGTTGGCTGTGGTTGAACTGGAACAAGAAAGACAACAAGTTCGGTTCGACTTGAACACTGCAACCAGGAACATCGTCAATGCGGACGTGTACTACAATCTCGCCGTTCTCATCAATTCCGTGGAGACGCCCTACCAGGCCGTGACAGACACGAGAATTCAACAATGGTATACGGTGAATCAGGACTACTACCACAAGTTGCCTATGTCAGGCAGAGCACCTGACCAATCCGACCTGTTGGGAGAGCCTACGTTATGTAGGGTGTGCAAGCTGATGTACATGTTCGCAAAGCACACTGGGTATGGGCTTCGGACCTACAACCAGGAATGTGCAGCGGGCAACGATGGCGCTTCGCCAATCAACGTTCACCAGCTGGCTTTGATGATGCGCACATTGCCTCAAGGCATGGGACATCCGCTCGCCTTTGCGATGAACTCACTCCAGGCGTTCAGTGTTTGTCTCTACGTGCTTCATTCCTATGTATCATGGATCGATCCACGAACTGGACTCCCGCACTATCGATGGTCTAATGACGTGCTCCCCGATTCCGACTACACCACGTATGCTTTCCTCAAGTACCATGTGGATGCCGTATGTGCAGCTCAAGACAAGAACGGATTCCAGCTGCCGGAGTCGTTCCGTGGCTACGCCTGGAACCAATGCGGAGTTGAATCTGGCTACGTGGCTGACTGCGCTTTCAAACGTGAAACCTTGGGCATATGGGAAGCTGAATTCCAACAGATGAGAGCTCCGAGTCCGCTGATGCAAGATGATGGCCTGTTTCCGCCCAACCTTCAACGGCATCCTAGCTGGGTATACTCAACGGGGAGAGTTGCGATGCCTACGGCAAGCAACCTCGAACCGGAAGGAATCGTGCACCCTGAGCATGGAAGAACGCCGGAACAATCGCAAGGATCCGCTGCCGGACCTCGAGCCACCCCTAGCCACGGACCAAAGAGGGCAAGGACGGACGAGGCAACGGCATCGGCGTCGTCATCTTCTGCGGCACCTCCTCCACAACAACCGCCTTCGCAACCGGAAGAGGAACCATCGCAACCGACATGGGAGGAAGCTCCAATCCCTGCTGGCGCTCAGGAAAGTTGGTATCATTATGTCAACATCAATGAGAAAGGCTGTCGTTCGATCTTGCTGACGACGACCCGCGATCACGACGAGTACCCACCTACCATTGATGAGACGCCAAAGTTTGTGGCCAACCACGACGTGGGGACCACGCCGATTCAGCATTACGTCAGAAGACTGGTGACCTATTTGGCAAGGATTCGTTCCGTATCACAAAGTGATGACAAGGGTCTCAACCTGAAGGTCTACGTGAAGCTGAGTACAAAGGCGTGGCTTCGGATGTATTCACGGCTGTACCATGCATTGGCATTGGTATCATGCGTGCATCTTCCTTCTCCTCCAATGCTTACCTCGGCAGTGATGATCGAGGCAGATCGCGATCTTGTCGACAACGATGACATTCCGGAAGAAGCAAGGATCAACACCATGAACACGCTGAACGGATTTCGCAATAGTTTGGGTATGGGTGGCAAACCTGATGCCGCGACTATGCGCTCTCAATGCACAATCCTCGTCCAGGACTTTGACATGGTTGCAAGGACCAGGGGATCAACGCACACGTTGAGAGAGAACCTCGGCATGCATGGGTGGAGCGAGATCTACATTGTGAGCCCGTCGATCACCACAGGTGCCAACTACAACTTCCAAGTCACAAAAGGATCGTTGGAATCTGTGAATGCGACATTGGATGGCTTGACTGAAGAGCAGCTTGCAACCGTCACACTGCATTACCATCTGTCTCTCCAGGCAATCCTCATCGAGAACATGTCTTTTCCGATGAGTGAAGTCGGAGACGGAGCAGCGATCCGTACTGACTTGCAGCGACAGCTCAAGGTGACGTACGTTGACCCTATCATCGCAGCAGGGAAGCGTACCACGCGCCCTCCAATTGTCAACATCAACCACGACTTACGGTTCGTTGGAGCAGCTAGCAATTACCTTCAGCACAAAGCTTCTCTGTTCAACGGTTTCCACGCGCTGGGAATGTATATTGAACTGGAGTTGCGAGCCCGAGCATGCGTGGTGATTCATGGATCTTCGTTTTGGTCAAGAATGTACAGCCAGATGAAGCATGCGTCATCAGGCGTGCATACACTGTCAGCCGAAAAGGTGCCAGCACCGGACTCTCGGGTCAGGTTCAAATTGGGCTACGCTATCTACGAGAAGCAGCTGTTCTGCGAGAAGATGGTATCCACGTGCTTCGTTGAGGCATCGAGAATCCGCTCATGGGATGAAACTGTCCGCGCCGACACAGTCGCTCACCCGTCGCTTGTCGAGATTTGGGAGGACAAGAGTGAAGTCAAGACGTCCACCAAGATTTCGCAGACATGGTTCACGGGAGAACAACAGCAACAGATCAGGTCGGGTGCCCAGGGTGACACGGTCGCTGAATCGTCCGCAGTCACCTGGCAGGACTTTGACATCGCCATGACCGTCCCCGAAGCCTATTACGACAACAGGCACTACTGGTTCCGGATCGACACCTACGCGACCCCGAACACCGGCTATGTCAAAGGGAGAACGTTCTATTGCCCTGGATGTGACGCAATGAAGTTGGCTGAGTGCTACGCACAGGCCTTCTTCAAGCCGACGGAAACGGGTATCCTGGACACTGCATTGGGTGCGCGCATACTTCAGCCTTGAAGATGCAGCATCAGGTCAGCTCCTTCAATGACTTAGTCGCGTCCCAGAAATACACCTTGGCTTGCGCAAAGCACCTTTATGACCTGAGGCTTCAATTTGTGGACCCTCGCATGGACATCAAAGAGTTCCTCAAAGCTTGTGCGGAAGTGGTCTACGAAGACATCGGCAAGACGGTTTCTCACTACGGTGGTCTCCGAATCACAGCCAGTCAGGCCATTGAGTACGCGGCATGGGGAAAGGCCAAACAGTTGGCATGGGACAGAGGATACGATTCCGAAGGCAAGACATGCTACATCTGCTACTACGATGCCGGGAACTGCGCTTATGCTGGTTTCATGAGAATGCTTTTGACTCCGGAGGAGCGCCAAGAATGCTACAGAGGGTCAGCCTTGCCCAAGGAGGAACTCCTGGGTGACACGATGGAGCTGGCACTCGGGCTTCTTACAATTGCAATGAGACACCCAAGTCATTTTCCAAATTGGAGTGGCCTTGAGGGGGCAAATGCGTGCGTGAGGGGGATCGAAAGATCATTCATTACGCGGCTACGCTGTGCGTTCGCCGACTGCTATCGAGTCTGATCACATAGTTGTAGCTCACTAAACGCAAAGACAAGAGGACCACCGACAACCGAAAGAATAACATGAACATCAGCTGATATCGTCACAACTGACAATTTTTTTCCCCGCTGACCTCGTGATTGACTTCACAGTGATCGTCGATGGCGATATCTACCCCGTAGAGATTGCGAGAACCGACGAGACACAGGCCGCTGACAACGTCACGGACGATCCAGGGGTCTCTGTTGCTCCACCAATACCTGCACAGGATGTAGATGTGGATGCACAACCCGAAGAAGAACAAGGTGCAGAAGACCCTGATCCCAGGCAGATGATTCGCGAAGGATTTGTCGCGCAGCTTCAGGACTATGTGGGAATACTTGCTCAGGGCGAAATGTCGGTCGGAAGCAATAGCCTCACGTTCTGTATCGCTTGTGGCAGTGATCAACACCATCTGTCCAATTGCACGGAAAATGCTGCGACCCGGGATCTGATACTTCGGAGCATCCAGATCATCAAGGAAAGCCTTCTTCGATATCCACGTCGAATACCTTCACAACAAGCTGAGCCAATGGACGTTGACACCACAGACCATGTGAGTGTTGCATCCTCGGACCGACGACCCAAGGCCAAAGCCCGACCGCGACGCGGAGGCGAAGCCGTACGGGGTGATGTGGTCTTGATCCGTTACGAGAACAAACACAATCTCTGCACGGATGTGGAGAACCGTCGGGGCCTAAATGATGCTTGTGGTGTACCGCTGCAGGACATGGGACCAGAGAACAGTCAGCGGGTGGTGGACCTCATTGAGCAGCTTTCGGACCATCGCGACCGACGCCTACCTCAACGAGGAGACCGTCCTAGCTTTGAATATGATGATACTATTCAGGGCTACA